>ML219568.1:0-59224 GCA_004785975.1 Popillia japonica | reverse complement strand
CCTATTAAATATGTAATTGATAAAGTACTTAAATAATGTTTTTTCTGCTACCTTATTTAAAAACAAAGTTCTTAGACGAATTATTAAAAAAAAAATCGATGGGTTTAAGAAAAGGTTGTTTTATCGGTTACATTTTCCTTCAGATGTAGCGTCAAACGATTTCTAATCCTTAAAAAACATTCTGTTTATTGCCAGCCGATAAGACCACCTGCATAAGAGCTCGCTACTCGGATTAAATTTTATTGGTCGTAGGCGGAGCAGGGGTGGTACCAATTGCATAAATTCCGAAAATATTAGTTTGCAACCAAATACACACGGTACGAAAGTTCTCCATAAGAATGAATCATCAAGTGATCAATGCTTCCAGTCATCGATAGTCCACTGCACATGATCTCTAGCGAATCTTAATCTGCGTGATCTGTGATCTGCAGTTAGTAGTGGTGCTGTAGCAGGCCTTCTACTAACCAATACAGTTTCCTTTAACCTTCTTCTGACGGTTAAAGCAGAAATTAAAAGAAATAAAACATTTCTTACAGTTTCGAGTTGATTACCTAGCTCTTTACTTGAACACTCTCTGTTTCGTAACACCTGTTGTCGGAGAAAGCGCTCATTAATTTGACTTGTAGCCCGTTTTCTGCCCTGGCCAGGTCTTCTATGGTGTGTTCCGGTTTCCCTAAATCTTCTCTCCATTCGACTAATTGTTGAATGATGAACGCCTAATAAATTGGCCACATAATAGCGGTTTATTGAACACAAAGAAAGACAGCACTTAACAGGAATAACAATAAAAAAAAACTATAATCATATATAGGCATAACGCATAGTTTTACCCTGTTCTAGCAAAGTTGAAGCTTTAACACGTTCAACATTGCTTAAATGATGTGCTCGATCCATCTTTTTTTAATTGTAAAATTTTGATCTAGCGAACTAATCCACTCACAAAATAACCAACGCTCAAACAGCAACTTTAACCAACAGTTAACTGAAAAAAATAAAGTGAACAAATTACTTAACCTTTTAACTTAGATTACATAAATACAGTAGAAATCTGACAACAACTACTTGACATAAGCCACCTAAGATTTCCAACAGTAAACGCTCTTATTTGGTCAATATTTTCTCAAATAATAAAAATAAGTCTGAAAATGTAAGTGGTGCGTTAATTTTGAACAGGAGTTTATTTTTGAGGGTGCCGTCAATAAACACAGAACACTATATACATATAACTCTTATGTTCTATATTGCCTATGTTCATAAATAGCCTTTTTTCTTTGGATTTAACGACATCGGATGTAAGAAAATAATTGGCATACTTTTAGGTGGTGCACCTAGGCACGAAAATGTTATAAATACGTACGGCGCAGGTAGAATGGAGTATTTTCGTCAAAATACCTTAGGGTATGGTTTAACCATACATGGAACACATACATCCAGAAAACAACCAACAAGGCCACTATTGCTCTAGGCAGGTGTAGAAGGCTGTGTCGGAGACTGTGGTTATACACAAGGGTAATTAGATCCATGATAACATACGGAGCAGTAGTATGGTGCCGCAGGCGGAGGCGGCCAGAACGCTAAGTGGGGTGCAGACACTGGCCTGCCTCTGTTTCACGGGCGCGATTGATTCCCACCGCGGCATTGAAGAGTCTGCCACCATTACATATATCTACATACAAGGAACTGCTAGGTCCGCAGCATACAGACTGATGTGTAAGCAAGCACCGATAAGTAAATCGCCGAATATTAAAAATTAATAGACGAACTTAAGGAGGCACTCCTTACGAGGTTACCAAGGAATACCATGGTTCAGAAATTCGAACTAGATAAGAAACATCAGGTGCAAATACCAGACAAGAAGGACTTCCTTCGGCACCACCAAATCGCAAATCATAAAGTCCATCAACAAATGGATACATAAGAAGCCCAAGGAAAGCAAAGATCACCAGGATAAAGAGTTTCTAAAAGGATAGGTCTGAATTTATTAGAGACCTGATGGGTAAAGAGCACACTCAAGAGGCATATGCATAACATAGGTCTAGCAGAGGATGGTATTTACAGATTCTCTAAAGAGGGGGAAACCTCTAGCTCATGTGCTGTGCAATTGTGAGAGCCTTGACGAGTATCTTTTCTAGCCCAATGGTAACTAGATTGGACCATTTTCGGTATTAACATTTCTCGTCAAAACTTTCTCTCAAAACTTTTATTCCATACGTCAGTAGAAAAGAGGCAGGTAATACATTATCACGAAAGATAATGCTTATTACTCGTGTTATAGACACTAATACAGAACAGCACGACTACAGTACATACATGAGAGCAAATCTCCGAATACCGTTTAGAGCTTTGTGCAATCCTTACTCTTTAGGTATGCAGAGTCATATAAATATGTATACGTAGTTAGATATGGCTGATAAATATGCCAGCCATTTTCACAAATTTAGAAATCTGATTATGTCGCTTGAAATTATATCAAATTCTGATAATTTTTTTTCTTCTCAAAGGCTAGTGATAATCAAAACTAACACAATCTTCAAGTAACTTTTTCCTCTTCCCTAGTGCACTAGTAACCTAGAACCTGATGTAGAAACCCAACAGAGTTTTTTGCGACATATCTACATACACTCGAAAATAAATAAATAAATTATGCAGTTCTGATACATATGTATGTAGATATAATCGTAGATAAAATCGTTTTGTCAAAATCGAAACTTGACAGCTATCGGTGCTCTCTTGTTAGCAAAAAACCAGTAATGATTAACTGCTGCGTTCGCCTAATCAATTAATTATGCATAAATTAAGAAAGTAGATTCATACGCCACTAGTGAATACATTGAATTATAACTATACCATTTAATATTTGTAGTGTGTAAACCCATAACGTCAGGAGCTAATTGCATTGAAATACTTGCGTTCCGTTCAATCCTATGTCAATTAGCGAAGTTGATTAATGAATATCACACAGTTGCAATTGTAACAAGTATAATAAGACTGAAGCAGCGCGAAAGGGAAACACTACTCGAGGCATTTTCACGTTATTAGTCTCCAGTATTATATTTTAAATATGAAGTATGTATGTAGTTCTCTTGAAAAGCTTAATAGCCGCATACTGGATCACGTATTAGCCTTATTTAGCATAGAAGATATAAAGCGTAAAGCACCCTTTTAACCTACTCTCGACGTGAAGTTACGTAGGAAATGCGCCTGAAAAGGCCGTTCAAAAATACATATGTAATTAGTTAGTACTCTAGTGGGCACGTGACATACAAATGTAGCTCGCTTGCATTTCAGAAAGTATGTTTTGTAAGTACCTAACACACGTCCTCTCTAAAATTTATTAGTTTCTTTTCGTTTTGAGCTTAAAATAAATTCATATATATGGCATAAATTTAGAAGTTTCAGCGTTGGAAAGTTATGAGAGGAAATAAAAGTCTATGTTGGTTATGTAAAAGAGAAATTCAGGGTATCTATTTTAAAAATGTTAAATAACCAACATTAAACATAGTCGTTATAAGTAGGATTTATTGGACGCTATTTTAGAATAACTAAATACTATTAAAAGATTTATATGGAAAGTGTCAAAATCCATATTTTTTTCTGCTGAATGATCGAGGAGTCAGGAGAAAACCAAAGCAGATTTAATGTGAAGACGTTTTACAACAAGTTACCGCAAATATCTCTTCGTCAATACGATTTCTGCGATTTCTGTACACCATTCAAGGAAAGGTTTTGTCTATCCTAAGCGTTCCCTTGCTTAACATCCTACCGCCAAGCGAGTTCAAAAATTGAATTCATTTATCAATTTGGTTTTGTTTGTTGCTAAACATTTGAACTAAGTCACATGGTGGGCGATGAATAGATTTGAATCATGTTGTGTTGGTGAGCTACCATAGGCGCATAAATGGTAATTAATGAAGACCTTTAATTGGATCCAAATAATAAATCTCCATCCAGTTATTACCATTTTCTACATGGTCTGGAGCCGCCCCAACATATAGTAATTGCAAAAGCATACAGCGAAACGAGTACTATATTTTAGTAACCATAGATGAAATATGGCATTGGTTTTATGCCTTTATAAAACAATAAATTTTAACCAACACTTTTCATCGGTGAAATATAATGACATCAGTGTCGTAATTCATAATAATGGCGTCGTCGATCTACAGGTTTTTAATCAATATTAAAATATCTTGTGCGAAGAAATTGCTTCACCGCACACTACGTTTAAATAGCTAAACATAAAGTAAAACAGATAAACATATATTGCCTATTAAATTTGCTTTAATTAACTATACATGACATTCCGACGGCTGTTATAAAAGCAGTCTTTACGGCTATTGTCCCGGTTTTAACTTTCTTAATCAACAAATGCTTTGAACAAGGTGAGTTTCCTAATCCATTAAAAAGCTCTAAATTGATCCCTATTTTCAAAAAAGGTGATAAATCACTCCCAGGAAATTATCGCCCTGTAGCTCTCACGTCATCTTTCTCTAAGGTATTTGAATATTGTTTTTTAAGCAGATTGGAATCATTTCTGTCTAACTTTAATATTCTAACAGATTGCCAACACGGCTTTAGGAAAAATCGTTCAACTTCTACTGCCTTCAACGCCTTTTTCAAAGAAGTTGTTACTTCGATTGAAAACGGTACATATCCAGTTGGAATTTTTTTAGACTTAAGTAAAGCTTTTGATTGCGTGAGTCATACCATTCTTTTGAGGAAATTACATGCTTATGGGATTGGAAAACCCATTGTGAGAGCCTACTACCCAAAATCAACTCTTTATGTTTTCTTTTTCGAAATTTAAAGTCTATCTTGACGCGACAACAGATGTTTGGGATGTACTACGCCTATGTTTTTAGTAGGATATCTTATGGTATCATTTTTTGGGGAAATTCAACCATGGCTAAGGATGTTTTCATTGGCCAGAAACGTATTATCCGTTGCCTGACCGACCTAAAAAATTCAGAGTCTTGCAGACCGGCGTGTATTAATCACAAATTACTTACTTTGCCTTGTATCTTTATCTTTGAGCTCGCTCTCTACACTTTTGACAATTACACCAACTTTCAACTAAATAAAGATAAACACGAATACAATACCAGACGCCGCAGCGATATAGCCACTCCTAGGTCTAGGCTAACTTTATATCAGCAGTCTCCACAGGTTCTTGCAATTAAGGTTTTCAATAGGCTACCGAAGCACTGGAAAACTTTAACTCGTTCGCGATTTAAACACAACGTTTTTGAGTTGCTGGTGACGAACGGCTTTTATTCCTTACATGAATTTTTTAATTTCAGAATTGAACAATATTAACAGATTATAAAATTTTCTATTTACTTTTATGTTTACTATGGTTTTGTTATTAACGTTATTATGTATTGTTTAATTCTTTTGTTAGCAGGATCATTGTTATTAGTTTTATTTTATTTTATTTTATTTTTATTGAGATTGTATTTCACCTTCTGTTTGACCGTTCCAATATCAATTTTGTATTATTTGATCATTCTGGAATAAATAAATTACTTACTTACTTACTTACTTATACCCCTTACAATAACATTTTATTAATCACTACATCACAGGCTAAAGCTAATTTTGCACGTTATCTACATGTACGATGCACTTCGACGTTTTCATCTTAAGATGCTGTTCATTCCATATCTTACTGGAAAATTATGTATGTACATATGTACATACGTGCGTGTGCGTAGATATAAACTCGAAGCCAATGAGCTACTTCGCTGTCACCTAAAATGGTAAAAGAATTCCTCGCCAGTAGCCCTTCCACAGCTTAAATTCATGATCGTATTTTATATAGACGTATTTTTTATCAAAACTGACAGCAATTGTCTTCGCTGCAGAAGAAGGACGTTTTAACAAGGAAGAATTCCGAATGATGAATCATCGAAGAGATTCGTTGTCGTACACGAAACGGATTGCGCGATCTTGCTTAAGGTATTATTTCATTACCATCACTAATGGTTTCACTTCGAGGTCGTTACCCACTAAAGATTCGATGCAAAGCAAACTGCTATTCCTAGAAAAATGTTTTTTGGGTAGAATCAATTACGACGAAAAAAGGAAAATAAGTGTTACGGATATAGTTTTATGTGTTCGTCAGAAAGTAAAAATGTAAAAGTAAACTAAAATAAAGGACAAAAATAACTGAAAATAATAGAAGAAAAAACTTTCTGAAGACCTTTGAACCTATTTTCTTTTATCGTATGCTAGATATGGTAACGGATAATTTATGAAATATCTTGTGCTGCACCAAACCTTTTGAAGCTCTTAGTCCAAAAATGGAGCAGTGGAGTAATAGAAGTTACGAGCCATCTGTGGAAGATGAGAATGTAAGCTTGGTAAACAGATCTATTTATGAGACAAACGAGGCGCAGTTTCATCGAAGTTTCTAGGCTGAGCCAATACATTCGATATAAACAAGGATTTAAGAGAAATAATAGCAGCAGAAGAATATTCATAATTATGGGCAAGAAAGTGTATTGTTACTGCGCTGTTATCCCACAGGATTCCATCTAAAAATATATTCTTAAGTGTCTTAGGGTACAGCAAGATCTAACAGTGGAAGACAAACTAGACCAAAGTCCTCCAAAATTTAGTATATAACGGATTCGGAAGATTATCTAGGGCATGCTAAATATATCTTTCATGAATTCAAAATCGGTGTATCCAATAACTAAATTATTGAAGCATATAGATATTTAGAATGAAACATAAATGAAAACAGTAACGCCTTGACAACACTGTTGAAATGACAAAACCCGAGTCTGACTTTCAAATTTGATTTAGTAGTTTTTTTTAAATATCAGAGATCCATGAATTTGGAAAAAAATATTTCAACAATTTTTGTAATTTTATTCGAAAAAGAATATCAACTATAACAATTTCTTGTGATCCTTGTGTGTACAATTAAACTAATACGATACGCGATGTTTCCATTGTTCATCTGGTATAAGTTACTAGGAAGTTGTAAATTAATATACGTTTCTTTAATAACAGTAAACCGTTTAACCTACGTCCTTTTTTATATGTATTAGCAAATATACGACAAATTATGAAGATGAATAGCCATTGGCAGTAGACAGTTGTTTGCTGTAAATATCTTCTAATGACATGAACGAATATTAGTACAGACTTTTCCACGCAAAAAGTCTCAACAGAACGTGTTCAACACTGTCATTTCCTTATTCTAATTAGCATGTAAATTATTACGGTTGCTTTCATCATACGCCTTTCTTCAGTAGACATCGTACGCCTTACTTTTATATATTCCTTGTAAGTAAGTGCAAACCTTATGCGGACATGTAATTGCAAATTGATGTTGGTATCGTGTTGACTGTGCGCTGGTGTATTATTTGTGCATTATCTGAATGTGTTATGCATACGTTCTGAAAAGGTTCGCATAGTTAAAATGCAATAAATCATGAATTCTGAATGTTCTACACTTAATCAACGGTCGCGCTTTGTAATTGCGGTAATTTTGAATTTATTGTGCAAACAAAACGTTTATCGCCTGGTACAGGCTGCGGGAAATACGTTCTGAATATGATGTATATATATATACAGTGCTTTCTGTCATTTCTCGGAATATCACGTTCTTCATTTGGATATAAATTTAGTAGTTCGGGGATAAGGTCGGCTCGAAGAAACTCCAAATATCCTCCACCAGTTAGGTTCACGTCAAAAAAATAAACACTCAGAATTCTTCCTTCGACTATACCGCACCACACATTCACTTTCTGAAGATGTTGAGTGCGAAACTCCATCATCCATCGAGATTCTCTGTAGCCCAATGACAATAGTTTTGCTTATTGACATGGTCGTTCAAAACAAACATAGCTTCGTCAGAAAAAAATACTATTATCATTAGTGCATAGCTGTTGCATTTGCTCGCAGAATTGAGTTCGCCCGATCAAAGTCGTCTTCAGATAGCTCATGAACAAGACATACCTTATAAGGCTGATGCTTTGCATTTTTCACAATTTTGTGAACTGTTGACGCTGTTATATTGAAATCAGGAGCCACTTGATTAAGTGTTGAGTAATGATTTTCTTGTATTGCCAACAAAAAGTTAAGTTGATCTTCTTCTGATTTTGAGGGTCGACCAGATTTGGGTAAATCACGAACATGTCCAAAGTTACGGAATTTAGACTCAATATTACTTATCATGCTTTGGCGAATTGGACGCCGACCAGGATGAGTTTCATTGAACAGTTCAACCACTTCTTGTTGGGCGCGCATCCTGTCTCCAGATCCGATCATGCAAAGAATTTCAATTCGTTCTCGTTTAGTTAATTTCACCATTTTAAATAAAATGTCAAAGTCCCTATTTAATAAACAGTTCAAACATACCTACTGTTTTTGTCAAACGAAAGATAAGAAATCGATAAGAAAGACAAGTATAATTTCTGACGATGTGTACCTAGAATGACACGCTCTTTCAGTTGGCATGGTTGAAATTGGGTGTTGCCATTTAAAAAATTATTAATGACGTCATATCTCGAATGACGATTACGTCACAAATATGGGTCGTATGTCGAAAAGCGCCTTTGTTTAAAACAAAATCGACGTGTCAGAGGATTTTTTCGAAAAATTCTCAATTTCAGAAATAAAGAATTTATTCGTTACTATTCGAAAGCACTGTATATTCGCGTTAGTAGTACATACTTGTTTTACGGACAGTGATGGAAGAAATTGAAAAACAAATAAATGGATCATCACTTAATGCAATTACTGTCGAGTGTCAATCAACGTATATATACAGCTGTTTTTGGCTTGTAAATGATGAAAAGCTTAGATCAGAATCAAGTAACCGGACAAAATAAAAAGGGTAACGTAACAGGGCTAGTAAATCGGTCTATTCAACAGGTGGTCAATAAATCTTCGCATTGGACACATTTTCCGTATTTGATTCAATACCGTACCGTATCGGAATCGCAAAGCAACGAAAGTGTTTTACGAGTGAAATTGTTTTTGCGTGAATTGACATCTATATTTTTGCTGAAAGTATTTCATTTAGTAATTTCGACCGAGCAGATTTAAAGTATATTTATCGCACATTTTTTCTATAGAGTTACCTTATCAGCAGTATGACAATATGGGAATATTTTCAATGAACATTTTGAGATGAAAAATATGAAAACAAAGAAATTATGTAATTATGTATATTTGTTGATGATGCAGTTTTCTCGATTTCTTACCTTACATTCATTGCCAGTCTAGAAGTGTAGCTCGTTCTATATACTTTAGTCTGTCTTCGAATGAGTAAATAAAGAAAACATCTTCAGATTCATATTTGCAAGAACAAATAATAAAAGGATATGAGAAACCAGAGAATATTACTACGTTTTGTCGCAGTAAGAATTTGTCCACTAATCTTTTATCATTACTCAATCAATAGATTGCAGTTCATTAAGGAAATGGTAATATGTGATCTAAGCTTTGTACAATTTGTCATATCCATATTCATTTTTTTAGACTGCATACTACTATCATTTAGATGTTTTTGATGTCTCAGTTAAGAATTTGATGACCATCAATCGCAATATGAACTGTCTTTAGATCCCCATCACAATGGCACAAGAAATGTTTTCACTCCATTTATAGAAATAGGTCCACAGATTCTACCAGATTTCTGTCTGGTGTTGCATTTCTTCAATATATCCGACTCATCTAGCAAAAATCAATGGAATACATTTTGCTCAGAATCGGTTGAGTTATTGTAATACAAAGGCTACTTTCTATGTATTCACATTAAAAACTATATTTCTTGCGCCAGTGACAACTAGTGCTTTGTGCGTTTACGAAAATGTTGCCCAGAAAGTGCTCTACTCATCACATTTCTATTAATGTATGATTATGAGTAGTATTTACATATTCTTTGGATATTAACCTGATCTACTTGAAATGCTGTCAATTATAAGTTGTTTTTACTCTAACAGATGGCACATATGTGACTAGAATGTGATATGGGTTTGCCAACATACCATTAGTCAGGATTAAGAACATAGTGGCTCATTAATGAGTACACTTAACATGAAAGAGCAATGGAATAAAAAGTTACACTCCTGCATGATTAACGATCTTGAAATAAACATTTACAAAACATTTCACTCTGGTTTTTTTCTATCGTTCTGACTTATCATTTTCCTCCAGCCCAGTAATACTTTGGTTATGTTTTTCTTTATGATTCTCTGTTCTTCTCTTTTATCAGTAGAGTATTTTTTATTTGTCTCAATTTACCTCTTCTGCTAAGAATGTGCAAAAGGAATTTCGATTTCTAGTACTTGGAATTCTGTCTTTTCATCTTAAAAATGTAGTTTACGCAGCAATCATAAAAGTCAAATACTATATGACATCAAGAAGTTGGATATGAATGAAGCCTTCATTGTTTTGTCATTCAATTGTTTTTATATTCAGTCGGTAGGAGTTAACAATCCATTACTCTGCTTATGAGATTATTTTCAGTGCTTTCCTGTAATTAAACAATGCACCACTAGAACGAGTCCTTCATTAAAGTTTGCTTATCAAAGTAACCTCTTTTAATGGTATACATATGTATATACAGGCTGATTCATTTTTGATCCTCGCCATTGCGATCTCGCTTATTATTGAAGATAGACGGTAGGTTTAAATTTGGCAAAGTTGCTAATTTTTGTGGTTATTATGATCCCGAAAAGAAGGGAGACTTAGAACAAATGACGTTCGAGTTATTTGAAAAAAAACTGAAAAATCTCAGTTTCTTATTTTGCTTGTAGCAGTTTTATTAGATCTTGCAGAGGAAAACTAAAGACACATTCTCAAGGGCACTTTTGCTTCTCTATCTAATGGTGTATTTAAAATTTTCTTACGTTTTGTTTTCTTTGGATCATCATCGACTTTGTTATTTCTTATGGGAGCCATATTGGATTTTGACACAGCTAGAAAGATTTTCTTTTTCTGATTTCAACCATGTGTCATATGTTGAAAACAAAATTTGATATAGTGTGTTAATTGACAAAGAATCTAATTTGAGATTAAATATGGTACGTAGCTATGAGATTTAGAACTGTAAATCGCTTAAAATTGAGTATCGCAAAAATGAAAATCGATAAGGTTAAATAAGGTAGCCATGAAATTTTGAACTAAACTTGCATTAGCAACGGAAAAATGGCGTGAAAAGAGAGGCAACGAGAAACAAGATATGTTATGTATTTTTTAGTCATCGAACTAAAATACAATAGCGAGTACAAATATTTGAAATTTTACCCTGATGTATTTCGATCAAACATTCTACCATAATAACAATAATTAATGCCTTCACATTCCCAAAGGTTTGTAGCGATTACAGGGGCCATCGGCTGGCAATGAGTTATTATTATGTCTGCGGTTGTAGACCAACTTACGATATTGCCTTTCAGTATTTGCCATGGAATCTGGGAAACTACAGAAAACCTAATTTAGAAAGAACATACCGGAGTTGGAACCCAGTACTGACGGACTGGGAAGCGAGCACACTAGGCAGCGCGCTACTAGCCGGTCAATTAGTACATTTCGATTCGTCTGACCAGATGATTTAATTCAAAAAATCTTCGTAGTTTTCTAATTTTCCCGGTAACCAATTACAATATTCCATTTGTCCTAAATCACCAGGTAGTAAACTATGACTAACATGGACTTTGTACCTACGGTTTCAACTTATTTCAACGCAATTCTCCACGATCATATTCGACTAAATTCTGCCAAGATCTAGAAAAATGGTATGATAGGTTTGTAGTCGTTTAGAATACAATTGTAAAAATAAATAATATTATCTCGTTTCTCTTCGTTGGTGAACGCCATTTTTGAGTTTCTAACGCAACGATAATTGATAGTTCGTAATTCCATGGCTATCTCATTTAACATCGATTCTCATTTACGCGATACTCAATTGTAAGTAATTGACAGTTCGAAATTTCATAGCTACCTACCGTATTTAATCTCAAATCAGATTCTTGGTAAATTAACACACTATATCAAATTTTGTTTTCAACATATGACACATGGTTGAAATTAGAAAAAGAAAATCTTTCTAGCTGTGTCAAAATTTAATAAGGCTCCTTTAAGAAATAACAAAGTTGATGATGATCCAAAGAAAACGAAACGTCGTATAAAAATTTTAAATACACCATTACATAGAGGAGCAAAAGTGCCCTCGAGAATGTGTCTTCAGTTTTCCTTTGCAAGATCTAATAAAAGTGCTACAAGCAAAATAAGAAAATGAGATTTTTCAGTTTTTTTCAAATAACTCGAACGTCATTTGTTCTAAGTCTGCTTTCTTTTCGGGATCATAATAACCACAAAAATTAGCAACTTCGCCAAATTTAAACCTACCGTCTATCTTCAATAATAAGCGAGATTACAATGGTGAGGATCGAAAATAAATCAGTCTGTATAAACATCGTTATGTACATATATGTATAACGGGACACTTTTATTTATCCAAGCACACCTTAAATACAAAATTTATCTGTTTTACCTGGTCGGGTATATTTCTAATCTTCTTGTAGACACGTATCCACGTTAGAAGACACATTAATATTAGGTATTGGTAATTAGAGGAATCCGAATGGTAGTTAGACAAGTTAAGTAGTTTTTAAATAATATCTACAGACCAAGAAGACTGCTAATTAAATTTATCATTATTACTTTGCTATGGTTTCATCATTAATGAATTTATAAGTATCTTTGCTTCAACTTGTTTATATTTGAGTTTGATGCTCGGCCACAATTACTTTTTTTGAAGCAGGAAGTTGCTTGTCAGCAACATCTGTCTATCGTAATAGCAACATTAATTTTGCAATTTATTCTTTATAGTTTCTTGTTGTATTTAATAATAAAATACATAAATTTAACTTATATTGATGGTATACCTTCTCGATTAAATAAAAAAAGCAAAGCAATAAAATATATATAACTATGATTTTGCTTTTAAATGCGGTTTGTCTTTAACGATTACCTATGTGTAATTTTCCATGACAATGGCGTAGAATGTATTTATTCATTGCTTCTGGCTAGACCACAGTGCTTTCTTGGATGTCTCTCGATATAATTGCATATTACTTTAATACGAAGTCATTGTGCTTTTGTTCCATTACGTTGAGTACTCTTGTAGTATGCATTTCTATTATTCTGGTGTGCTAGTTAAAAAAAATATGTAGCCAAATATTACTTAGCTTTATTGTTTTTACCTATTGTGTCGCGATTAGGCAGAAAAGTTTTGGGATAGTTTAAAACTTTGCAGTTTTCAAGGTATTCATAAATACATGAAGTGCAAAATTAATAATAATAATATTAATTACGGCATAACTATCTTTCTAAGAACTCTTTTAAATAGTACCCTACATATGGGGTATGCACAAAGATTATTGCGGGTTATTATGATTTCTTCTGCATTTACAAAACTTCTAGCGTACAACCTCCAGTTAAAATATTTTTTCTCACGATTTTATTCCCGGAAAATAAATTCCACGACTGACATTAAAAGATGCACTGATTGCTAGCACACGTTTAACTACTTTCGTTTTCGATTACAGTATATCAAAGTATCCGACAGTAAGTTTTACCTGCATACCAGCGAAACATAAGGTTTATGTGCATCGAGTAGCTATAACAGAATAGCTATGTATATATACGCATCCATTTTAATTTCATATTCAAATTCAGCCGTAAAATAGGTAATATTGTTACGTCCATAACAAATATCTTTCATAAATTTTCATGCACCTCTGGTCATAAAATGAAAAGTAAGTAAAATATGTTAATATTTCGTTTTACCTTTAGAGCAGTGTTTTAAAGGCGATTTGTATACAAAAGAAAGGAGCGAATGGAACAGAACAGAAAGAGGAAAACAAATGATGACCACCGCGACAAAAGGAAGAGAACCTAGTGGTCACAGTTTAGTAGTAAAGTATATGAATGTGGGCCGTTCGCACTCGGCAGGTATTGTTACCGTATGTAGCTAATCGATGTGAATCCATACCTGTTGGTCGTGTTAGTGTTAGTTATTAGAAGAGCATCTGTAGCTGTGCAGAGGTATGAAAAATTGGTGGTTTGACAAAGGAAAAGTATAGTAGTTCGTTAGCTCACACTTTTTACTTTCGATTTTATAATTTTCATTTACCGCTTCAGAGAGTCAAATATACTACAAACTTTCAATATACTATATGAAATACATACTTTGTGTGAGTATATTAGCAAAAGTCTAACAGTCTAGTGATATATGTCAAAAAATAGTTTCGTTTATCATATACTATATGATTCAAAATACTTTTTATAAGCGGTGGCTATGAATTACGTATATTTGAAACACGTATGGCTTAGCTTAATATTATTTAGTTATCTGTCAAATTTGATTAATTTTAAATGTCAGAATTCTGGTTAGCTGAATTGTATTATCGTTGGTAGTAACTTATTACATTGATTTAGAAAAATGGTATTTACGTTATCCACCAATTATGTATATTTTGAAACCGCATGGCTTAAGTTAGACTGTCAGACGAGCAAGTAAAGCAGTCGAAGTCGTTAGGTCAGTGACAGTCATTGAGTTGCCAACGCGTCAGACCGAATCTGATTCGCCCTGTCATATGCGATTAATTTTAAATGGCAAAATAATGTATAAGCAAATAATAAATCTTCTTTGTACATACGTCCACCACTACCTTTCTTTTGTTAAACACTTCCAGTGTCTCGAAATGTATTTACCAGGTAACGAATAATATAATAAAATAGGCTTCATCGATTATTACGTCTGGATATTTCAAACGAAAGTCCTGTAAACATGGTTGACTTCTATACTTCCATTCACCATTTTCGATATATCCATTGCGAAAGTATGATTCAATAATGAATGCCTTTTGTTGGTCAGTAAACACCATTTTTTTAATTCAATATAATAAGTTACTGCCAACGACAATGTAACATTCAAGCAAGCAAACCAGAATTCTGACATTTAAAATTAATCACATTTGACAGGTAAGTAAACGATATTAAGCTAAATCATACGTTTTTCAAATATATGTAATCCATAGCCGCCGCTTATAAGGGCTGTTTTGGTTTCGCATTCTTACCGGTTCAGAACCAGTTCTAATAGTAGACCATCACAGTCATAGACTATCTGTATGACTAACATAAGTTTTATTTGGTCGCACGTTTAGAACGATTCTGAACTGGTTCGAGTGTGGAACCAAAACAAGCCTATAAGAAGTATTTTGAATCATATAGTAGATTATGCTTCTCTGGCTGCGAAACGTTGTCATGTATGTGAGGATACACTGCAGACAAGCATATAAGACCGCTTATCAATCTCTTTCCAATTGGGACATTTTCTTGTATCTACGTATTTGCAACTCATTTACGTCCTTCAAACGTTTTAGTTATGTTTTCCCATTATGTACATCCAAAAGCAGTCAGTTCAGGCACAATCATTTATTCTAAATTACTTTTAAGCAAAACTGGAATCTCGCCGATGAATTTCGTGAACAAAATCCATCTATCTATTTATGTATTAACTTCTGCCGTCAGATCGATTAGTCTGGAAATGCTTGGGGAAAATAAATAATCTAACCAGAGAGAACATAGTTACACTATGCTGGGTACTAGGACACACTGGAATCTGTGACAACGAGAAAGCTAATCTATTAGTAAAGGAGGCCGCCACAACATCGTCATTGGGACCGGAACCGTTTTGCGGAATAGGGATGAGCACCTAACTCAGGCAAACGTTTGCGAAAATCTTCCTGGTCTGAGACATTTCAAGGTAGACCTTAGAAACTTCAATAAAAAAAGACCAAGGACTATGCTAGAACTAAGTAGGAACAAACTACGTATATTTGTGAGTGTTCTCACAGGGCATTGCCACCTTGGGGAACACATGACAAGAATAAGTTTGAAGTTTGCGGAGCGGAAGACGAAAATCCAGAACACCTGATATCCATATTATTATTGCAGAAATTAGTGTCAGTTATTTTGGTAACGAGGGAGAAATATCTCGTTTGAAACCATCACAGCCATTGAGTAAAAGAATAGTCAGCTTAACTAGTTTCAAAACTTAAGGACAGTTACTACACTGTAAATACTACGAAAATCAGAAGCTGTGTTGTATTCGATCTGAATTGCAAATTAAAAAATAAAGTTGGTATAAAAAATTCATTGTGAGTAATTCTCTTATAAAAGCAATACCTGATCACATTTTTACTTATTTTAGTTTTTTAAGCAATTTGCATCGATTTTATTATATTCATTAGTTCTGTGCTATTTACGCTGCCAAAACTTAGTATTTAATACACGTATTGGAAATTATTTTAGAAAGCTACCAACAGAAACTAACTCGTATATGTTTGAATATCAATATAGAACAACTAATAATACCAACTACATATTTATTCACTAAATACAACAAGGTCTCTTCATAAAATTTAACGAATCTGGTTAATTTGCATGGTCTATTTACTTTTGCAACCAGTGGCATTATAATTTGTGTCATGATGGAGAGTGCACACGGAGAAGATGTGAATTCGTGCGTATCTAGAGACGCAGCTCTGCCGATATAAAATAAAAGCGGGCTTAATTGATTTTCAGATGGATAAATAGGATTTTTTCGATGCGCTTGAATTATTCAAGAGAATGGAGCAGTTCTATTCTTCGATTTTTTTTCCTTGGCGGGAATATCTTCGCCCTATTTATGGAGAAGTATGCATACTAAAAGTCAACACCATGGGATTCAAAAATTGCATTTTATATCTGAAAATCGCGTTTTGTGGAATCAACTCGGGTCTAAAGTATTGTATGGGAAAATCGATAGAACAAAGGTGCTGTTCTGTTAGATTTAAGATGTATGTATTCTAACAATTTTGCATAAATTTGTATATATTTTCGGATTTGTTGAAATTTTCGACAGGTTGCAAATAAAACTTGGAAATAAAGACGTAGAACTATTCTTTTATACCTTTTTTGCAACGTCTATAAGATTTAGGAATCTTGTTTCTAACATCTTGTAGTATTAAGTAGTCATTACTTTTGTACTGGCTGATTATTACTACTCTATCCAGTGTAATATGTACTACCTGTAAAAGTTGGTCTATAAAGTAACCATTACCTAACTAGGCAAAAGCAAATAGTTATTACTTTAAACAAACTTTGTGCTTTGCCTGACGATCTGGTCTAGTATCGGGCAAAATCGAATGTTGTCCTTGTTCCGATTATGTAAAAACGATTAAACGGCGTTTGCTACTAGTCGAACTTTAAATCTCTACATCCGTAATATACAAAACAAGATAGCATTCAGTTTGGTACCTGGCAACGTACATACATAGATGGCCTTACTGCGGATGACACATTCGCAAACGTAAGATTTTGGTCTTAATCGATTCGCTCGTTTTTCGAGCATCGGAAAAGTAAAGGCAGTTTTTGGGCGGAATAAAGCAAGTTGATATTGTTACATTGGTTAATGAATAGTCTTCGTAAATTAAGCTTATTGCATGGATAGCCGATCGCTTTATGTGGATTTTGATATCAATTTATATTTAATTCTTGTTGTACAAGAACGTGGATTTTGAATCGTAATTTTCAATTATTTTATATTTTAGGCTTCAAATTTAGGGTTTTATGCTTTTTTAATATATACATACACACCTGGTGGTGAATGGTAAAACTTTCCTAAGAATACCATCTAATTGCTAACATATGAACGTGGCATACTTTACTACCATCTATTTCCGTATTTTTTATATAATAAGACTCTTAAGCACTTAAAATTCGGCCCTAATTGACGGTAAGCGAGTATTAGAAGGTATTTCTTCTAGGATTGGCTGCGGACCCTATTGATACCAGCGAAGAGAAATGTTCTTTATCCGAGGATACTCAACAAAAATGAGATAAAATTACAATATTTTTATAGTTCTGGTTATCATTTTGTGCATTGAGGTACATCAGTAGATTGCATTTCTATTTAAGATGTGCAACGAATAATTTTTTTTTGATAATTTTAAACAGAAACTGATTTGAATCTGATATTTACTTACTCGAATCAGATAAATTTCTTGTCAAATAGCTTAGAAACGCTAGTCAAATTCCCTATACAATAATAACAGCCTCGTGGAGGTATAGAATCTAATTTGATAAGTTTCCATCATTAGGGGTGTATCATGTAGGCCACGTTGACGTCATCCCCTTCTCATTGTCCCATTTCGGTGTTCGTGCTCAGGAACAAGAGAAGCGGAACCACTCTGGGACAACGTAGCGCTCTTGAGAGCAACAATATTTCTTTTTACTCTTACGGTAAGTTTTTTTTAGAACCCTCCCACTCCGGCTGACAGCTGAGATGTTCTTCAAACAGTTAGGAGCGCATACGAATCATATTGCAGCGATTATACGAATTGATGATTCTAAGGTTGCATCAAAGCCATAGAAATTTAAGCAGTCATAGCTGTAGTGTGTAGACTCAATAATCAATGCGACTTGAGAAGCCACTGCAGTTGCACTTACAACAAAAGAGGTTTTACTTTTACTACAATTGAGCTACCATTTGCACTATATTATTTACGGCGAGGTTGTGCCAATGTTATAGCAGATAATTTACAATAGCTGTAGAGTGTAGTCTCGATAAGCAATGCGACTTGACAAGCCGGTGCAGCTGCAGCCACCATAACAAAGATGTTCCATATTTTTTTTAAATACTAAAATATTAAGATGACATAATCTGAGATCAATTAATTAAAGATTTCGTATTTACTATATAAATACATATATTATTGGGTATAATTGGAGTAAATTTCGAAATTAAAACGAAAGAATGCCTCTGATTTATAGCGATTGTATCACAACTGTTGCAGCTCTATAATTTTATGTAATTTGTACCATGTCTGTCATTGTTAAGGTTAGGGTTATTTAAAGAGTACTTCGCATAAACACACGTGAATTACATTATTAATCCTGTCTCCTACGCATCTATTAGGTTATCCTATATTATCCCACATTTAAAACATCAAATTATTCCGTTTGATGCAGAAATCTCTTGCTACCATCTTCACGTATTCAATTATACATATTTCACGGGATATTATTATTATCGTCGTCGATTTGCTATGTCGTTGATTTACATAGTAGTATTTGCATAATTAATTTGTAAACTAAGCAATAAATAACGAATGCATATTATGCATGCATGAAAATTATGGAATATACTCTTACTACAGATTACTTCACATAAGATTTATAATGAGCGCTACAAATGCTGTCCATAAAATCGTCGAAAGTGTAAAAATCTAAAATAAGGTGATCTAACGACTCCGTTTTCCAGTTAGTCGCGGTCGTAACATCTTTCTAGTCAAGACGATCATGTTTAATTGAATTTCTTCAAGTGGAAGATGTGCTGCTGAGGAAGGAAACAGATGAGATAATGTATTAGAAGAATTTTAATGAAAGAAAACTGAAAATAATTAATGTCGAATGATAAGTAAAATATGATATTTATTGGTAGTGAACGAAGCAGAAATTTTAATTAGACTTGAAGATGATGCGATTCTTCTTATTTCGTAATTTTACGTAAATTATGGAAGAATGAAAGATATTTAGATAAATATGTTAGAAACGTTGTGTTAACTGTGAGAACGCATTTGGTGTGATTTTGTTTGAAATCCAATACCTCAAACCGTAATTAGAAGAATATATTTTTAATTTATAGCTTCTTGTAAGGTGGACGACATTTCTCATTAAAAGCTTATTTTGGAGATACTTCTTGGGTGGTCCAGGAGTCCAGGATTTGTTTGAAAACGGTATCTTAGTCCAGTTCTAATGAAAAGTGGTGTGGGCCGAGTTTTTTTAATTAAAGAAGCTAAAATATAACCTAGTTTTTTTTTGATTAGAAATTAGGATTTCTAAAATTTACTGAAAGCTATTATAGTTTTAAATTGATTCTGGTTTCTCACACGAATAAACCATACTACGCAGTAATTTAACAGATCATTTTTTGCCTTTTTTAACTTCAGTATCCGCTTCTCAATAACCAATTGACAATTTTTATTATATTGTAGACTGTATTTCCTAAAATTAGCTAAAATTATCATCAGCTACCAAGCATGAAGTATATCTTTATTTGCAAGTGCAAGAAAGTTATTATTTTAATGTTACAAAGCCTGTTCAGGTACCATGTCCTAGAAGCAATGGAGATCATCCTGGAACTTTTCTGCTACAGTTAACATTGTGTTCAGAAAGAATTTTACAGCCCTACAGTAGAAGTCTAGTGGATGCAATGAATTTTTAGTGCACCTACCAACGCTACCACTGTCTATTATCAGGCGGTCTTTAGGTTGACGTAAGAATAACATGTTCTTCCTAATAGTGAAACAGCAAAACACACTAACTTCAAATTAATAAAAATAAAAGAATAGATGGCTTAGTAAGTATTAGCAAACTCCTAAAAGGACATAGATACTTTTTTACTAAATGATATGTATGCAATTATTACTTGTATCGTAGTCAGTTGAGCATGTAACTATCGCTAATCAACCATCACATTAGGGCGCAACTAACATTAACCGCAGCTCATTGCTAAATTGAAATACCATTCAGCGCTATAGAGCTTGCACAACAAAACCTATTAAATAGATAGCTTTAAAGTGCTTGTGTTTGTCTCATCGTTAAATTTATATCTATAAATGTATTTTCACGGGTATTGTAACACAAATTATTATTTCCTAATGGAATATGAGTACTGTCTTCACATGAAAGTAAGTTTAGCGTTTTTGCGAAATAAACATTAACAATCACATAGCTAGCATGTGTTGTGTAGACAAGAACATGTGAAGATGTGTAGCTGAGATGTTACTTAAAATTTATCCGGGCGGATGTGACAATCTAAATTATGTAGGTACTTATGTGAGTCACGCTTGTTACGACTGAATTAGTTTTGGGTAATGAGAATCCAAAATGGTTCCTCAGAACTTATTCTTCAAGGTATACATATTATGTATTATGATGATTAAATTAAACTAAATTTATTAAAAAAATAATTATTTGAGGAAACCTCGTATACTAAGTTGCATACACTGTCACCAATCACGATAGGCGCTTTATAAAATTGGGATATCCAAATTTGTTTTAGGCCAAAAATTAAAATATAAAACAATTAATGTAAAATTAAAAGTTAGAAACAAAAGTGTTAAAATAAAATGTAAACTTAAACCAACAATAAGATTATATTGTAAAATTAAATGTTATTGTACATACGGATATATTTAACGATTGACTTTTCCTAATTCGTTATTTGACGTTTATCCTATATAAATTTTCAAAGCTTGTAAATATTCTAACATACAAATCACTCATCTAAACGGCAAATAAATACCTAATACATCCAATTTACAATTAGAATTACGTTCTGTCCAAATTCCCAATATTAGCACAGGAGCCAGCAGCCAGCATTAGAGGTCTCCCAAAGAAATTTGAAAACAATCTCAGTCATTGTCTTGTTGTTAGTTTAGATTCGATAGAAAGCAGATCCAAGCAGACCTGTTATAAATTATCCTAAAAATTTTAGGAACTATAGAAATTAATCTACAAACTTACAATTTCAATTAAATCTAATTCTAATCATTCAATTCCAAATAAAAACCCTATAAAATAAATATTAATAATTTGAGTCACTTTTAATTTAGTTAAATTGTAACTTACCAGCATAATCGAAATCAATAATATAATATAAGATAAATTAAATCAGAAAAGACAACAGAGAAACCGAAAGATGACTGAAGATGACTTTAATTATTGAGGTTAGTTAACAGTAGTTAACAGGTAGTTAACAGATTTGAAAGGCGCCCTCTGTGAACCAACCACGTACACTGAGAGATAGAGTAAAGGCAGACCCAATTTTAGCCGAGATAAGAACCACTAAATCAAATTAAAAAAATTAAATTACATTCCAAATTCATAATTAAACCTAACCAACCTTATACCTCAAATTACGACAAACAAAATAAATTAACATTACAGTATACTTATTGTAGATTATTAGGGAGAGTTGACTCAACGTGGGAAGAGTCAACTCTTACTAAAAAAATCAGTAAAAGCTGATTGAAAATAAACGGGTCAAGAGTTAACTATGACTGCTGTGGTTTAGTAAAAGTTGATGAGATAGATGTTGCTTCATAGATAAGAGATGCTATAGATAGCCAACTTATAGAATCACTTGGAAGTGTGTAAAGATTTTTCAAATACTAGCAACACTAAATGCAGATCCAAGAAGTGCTTGTGTAAGAAGCAATATGTGCTTTGCAATTTTACAAATTTTTACCTTGCTGTAATAAATTATAAACATTTCTATCACTATATCTTATTATATGTATTCTCTTGACCTTTATGTACTTATCTTATGTATGTATATCTTAGCAACATAAGGTAACTATAACTTATAAAGCCTCGTCTTTTATTTGGTTTTATTGGATAGTAGACCATTTTCTTGCAAAAATTCAACTTTTACTAACTCAATATAGTAAGAGTAGGCATGCGATAGGTATAGTCAACTCTGACGAGTAAATGTTTCCGTTTTCCATTCCGTTTTTAAACAACTTTTTCTGAAGAGTCGAGTAAGGGTTGAGTTTACCTAGCCAGAGTCAACTATTGCTGGAGAATCTACTTTTTCTGTAACATACATATACAGGGCGTCCATGAACATGTGGGCAATATCTCGGATACATAAAGTTTATGTAAAAATAACACCGTATGTCTATACATCTTTTTTGCTAGGGTGCACCACTGCTGAGATATTCAACCCTAAACATAGCTAAGTGGTTTCTTAAATGCAATTATGTATTGCCTTTTCTTTCATCCAATTTTAAGGTGTGTAGGTTTTTTGCTCTCCAATAAGTGTTTTACTATTCTTTGGACCTTAAGTGAGAAAAATGTATTCTTAATGGATTTCCATGAAATGCTACTGTTTCCGAGAAAAAATAAGTTTAACGAAAATAGGTAACTTTTATTTCAATATCTTGGGATGCTGTGATAAAGTAAATGTAAACACGTCTTATGAATAGAACGCCATATTGATAGAACTGTCAAATTATTATTTCAAAATTACAAGCTATTATAATCTCCGTAATAATAAGCTTTCCCGTTTTAATAACATGCTATTTTGTTTGTATTTGTTGTAGTTACAGATATTTGATTTAGTTGTTATTGGTATTCTGTCTACTCCTTTCATTAGTTGCTTAGTTTAATAAAAATGGAATACACATTTAGTGAGTATGCAGATATGCATAATGTATAGACTAGCTTCCTATAATGCTACATAATTGCATTTAACAAAACCACCTAGCCAACTCCATGTTTGGGGTTGAATATCTCAGCAGTGGTGCACCCTAGCAAAAAAAAGATATATAGACATACAGTGTTATTTTTACATAAACTTTATATATCCGAGATATTGCCCACAGATTCGTGGACACCCTGTATACATATGTCTGCTATCATCAGTGCCTGGTGCTTCCTAATTTCACTGACTTTAGTTCGTTTCGGCGCTCTGCCGCACTTTTTTTATATTGCCATGAGGAGCAATATTCTGCTCTTCGTACATCTATCGGTAGTATCTGATCTTTATTTCGGCCAAAATGCCATTATCATAAAGCGTGTATTACACGGTCAAAGTGCATCAAAGTTTTCTCTTAAATGAACGTCAAAGTTACATCTCAAACTTTTACTTTGACAGCCAGAAATTTAAAAATATAATTCACAGCAGCCAACATACTTTTGGTTTCACAGACTATTTTATTGTTGACGTTAAGTTACGATTGAACAAATATTGCGCTGGCAGCAATGCTTACGCATGCGCACAGCAGAACTTTGACCGACTTTGATAAAATTTGTTGCAGCAACTATTTTTAACGTCAAAGTAAAATTTGATGTGACGTCATCAAAGTCCTTCAAAGTGGTCATTTACGCGGGGAATTTGAAGCGACTTTGAACAACTTTGACGTAAAACTTTAATGCACTTGACCGCGTAATACAGGCTTAAGAATTGTTAGCAAGATTTGTTCATCCGACATCTCTCTTCTAAGATGCATTTTCTTGCGACATATTGTTCAAAAAAAAAACTAAAAATAAATATCTTGTAAATCCCTATGTGGTACTGAAATATTCTTATGAGTTTCTATGAATTCCTTCTTTTTCGGTTCAGAACAGCTCCCTTGGGAATATGCCCAGAGTATTAAATATCGCTATGTAAAAGTCTGTATAATGGCTTTTGTGATCCTGTAGGTTTTTGATATAATAGCTTAAAGTGCGAAAATGGTTCAAAGTTGTAACGAGTCAACTAGTCATTGCCACCTGTCAGAGAACCCTGTCTTAATATTCTTGGTAGAGACGCTAAATGATTGGCTTGCTCTCCGTCTCAACGTGAACAGACTTACTTGTCACGAATATGTCTAGCAGTTGTGTAATACAGTGCATTATCATAGTTTTATGTAGTGATAATTCATTTGAAGAGAATTGGTATTCAACAAGATAAGGTCCTATCAATAATTATTGGTAAAATTTGCAAATCTCTGGCACACTATGGTTTTTCGTTTCACAAAACATCTCTCATACATCTCTCTGTAGTTGTCAGCAGAAACATTGGTGAGAATTCAAATTTTTTTCAACCCGACTGAGCTAAGTACCACTTTAGTGAGAAATGTCAATATGACACATAGGCCGTTGCTTAAAGAGGACATACGTCTATTCCATTCATATTGGCTGTAACGAACTGAACGAAGACATAAATATCAAGGTGTAAGGGTCTTATCATTTCATGGTTTATCTACTGTTTCTAGATGGCCGGTAATATACACCTGTGCCATTGTAAGAACTAAATGTGTATTACTACATGTGTAGTACATAATTCTTAACCCAGCGTAACACCAAAACCAGAATTTAAATAAAACACAGTTTGAGTATAAACCTTTCCGGGGAATTTATTATAAAGTGTTGTTTTGCTGTTTCAATTACGATGCCGCCTAATCTACAATTATTATCAATGATTTGATTCATACTAACATTACTCATGACGTACCGGACAAAATCCGTAAATCAGACTATACATAGGGAGAGCCACATATAGTTGCTGTATAACTCTGCTTGTATACCTATTGCATAAATATTTTTTCAAAGTGTAAATCACGACTAGACGACTATATGTTAATAGTTATCGTACTATATATATAGACTGTGTTATAGAGTTTTTATGCATCATCTAATAGAATTCGATAAACATAAATTTATATTTTCGCAACTGTCTATTAATTCTTTTATTACTTTAAGAAAGAGCATAAAAATTGTAATAATGTCATAAAATATAGATACTAATTATAAAAATAGAACTGTTAATGTATCAGAGCTATTTTAATATTCCTATTCTGAAGCAAGCAATAAAACTCAAAGAGGTGTAATCAAAATGATATAAATTACCGTTCAACGCCAGCAACTTCCACATTTTTATGCACACACATGATTTATATTATCATTTTCTTAAGATTTGAAGCGATTATAAATAATTATCACGAACGAAATGCAACGCTTAAATGGACATAAATCATGTACATATACATATGTATAAGCGACTTATACTTACATCCATGTTCCGTTGGGTGGTTTCCTTGTACCAGCGTAAGTTTCTCGCAGAAAATGCGCTACCAGAAGACAAAGAAGCACTCGCAGCATGTCAATGGTGCTTCGGAGGATCTTCATGTTGCTGAAACAATACAAAGCACTATTCAGCACTAACGTACATTGGAACATAATCATTTGCATGAATTTCTACCGGGTAATAACTTACCAATAAATTGTTTTTTAACGACCATAAATAAGAATAAGAAGAAAGCATATGAAGTTCTTCCGTCTTATTAAATGCTTACCCTAATTATATGGCAGAGAAAGCAATCCTCTGTTATTATCAACTTCAGATGTACAATAACTCTTTTTGCTTTCTGACGTAAATACGTACATACAATAACCAGTAAGTGCTTTCATCAGTTAATTATTTTTTTCGTTTAAAAGAAAGGTTGACTCTCGTTTCCTACGATGAGAGTTGATTACAGAAAACATGCCGTTACTAATTTGAAATGACTTTTGTATTAGTTGAATCTACTGGTAATTAAAAAAAAATCGACCCGACGGTGTAGTAATTAAAGTGGAATAGCCTGTAATTGTGTATTATATTTCTAATAAAATAAATTGTGGTAAGATGAATTTGAACATTTCTAGTGAGACTACACAATTTAGACCGTTACCGTTGGAAGTTCAGGGAAAGCGGAATCTACACATTATTTTAATTACACTTAATTAAATCGTAGACGCAGACTCTTTAATTGTTCTAAAATGACCAAATTGTTGGACGACCTTTTTCATACGGATTCCTTCATTACTTTTGCTTTAAAATATTAAACGCTTGGTAATGGTGAACCTAAACTTAAAACTTCGGAAATTAATTTTCAGTGTGGAAATTTATTTGGTGCAATCCATATTAGTTTCTGATGCTATTTCTTGACTGCATTTCGCGTGGTTCATAGGCATGAATAATTAAAATTTTAGATATAAATTGAATGCTTCGTCAATTTTTACCCGGTATGTAATTGTTTCCTTTTATAGAAATTCAATTTAGTTGAAAGTATATACACCAATAGCGGATTATTTACTGAAAACAGATTCATTTCTACGAGGAAATGCAGAATAGAGAAGTCGTATCTGTAGGTAACTTTAAACAGTGAACAATACTAGAAATGTTAAGAGATTATGATATTCTACAGTTGGTAAAGCTAAAACGAACAACACAGAGTAGAAAACATCATTTTTATGCAGGAAAAGTTTAGCGTTTAGAAGACGACCAACAACGTTACGAGAATTAAAATACAATAATGCGTAATATTACGGAGGAAATTGATGCAATTCAACCAGAAATATAACGGAGTGCTGTGGACAATTTCAAGGAAAGCTTGGTAATCTTTCAACAACAAAATGGAGATCATATTGAGTAATTGCCGTAACTGGCTTTGGGCATACTAAATCCCATTTCTTAAGCAATTATATTTTATTTATTTTTTTGCTACCTATCAACCTAATTTGTTAAAAAGCTAAACCTAATAATTTAAAATATATTCCTTACTTGATGATAAACCCATATAATATGTTTATGTAATATATCTTAAAAAGAAATTTTGACTTGGTAAATGCACTAAAAATAAAACTTTTTAATAAAGACATCAGATTTAAGAACTTGCTAAGCTTATTAGATTTTTCAAAATTTTGTTAATACTGCTGCTTTGAATAATTGTAAAGAGGAAGGTAGAACTATTCGTTACGCTAAAAATATAGTTATGTTCAGACATCAATTTCTTTTTAATGCCAAAACTAAAACTAGAAATTTAAGTTTTCTGATTTAAAAAAAATAACTTTAGGCGCTAATAATTTTTAATACATACTTTCGTATGATCTGTTTGATCAGTGAATTGAATGTATCAGTAAGATAGTTATGAGAGAAAGTTAAAGAAAGGTTGTTTTTTAAAGAATATAAATCTACCGCATGTTTCTTGCATTAAATTATACAAAAGTAACTTAGGAATTAAATCAGGTAAATTTACCTGTCGTGGTCGCTTACATTTCTGAGAGTTGACCCGTCAAGTAAATCTAACAAGATTTTACCCCTAGGTCAGGTGCAAATATTTTACCTCATTTCATAAAATAATATTATTTTAATTTTGTTTACCAATCGATGAATCGGTTGTGAAGACTACTGGTACATAATCCTCTATACACCCATGCAGCGAAGCCACAGAATTGTATGTAATTCGTGACAATAGAGACAGAAATTATAAGGACAGTGTTAATTTTAATTTATGTAAATTCGCATTCAGAACTTAAATCGCAAACAGCTAGAAGGAATCTTTTCAACCAGCAGTTTTGCAAATATCCTCTATTACAAATAGGAATTATATTTTAGGGTTTGGTTTTACATTCTTACTTTATCAGTTTTGTCGATTATCACCTGTCGTTTATTTGAAGATGGTTTTCACCTTCTAAATATTCCTTTCCGTGAAAACAGTAAACTGTCAAATTGTGTTCCAATCGGCCAGTTTCAGGGGCTGAGAAAATGCGAAAAAGTAATTTACACTAGGCTATGGTATCTTTGAATAACATCTAGATACAATTAAAGGTCTTACTGTCTAGTATAATAGTGTCAACTGGGAGGCTACCACTGGTAGTAATCATAGATTGAGGTGTTGTCAGCAACACTAATAACAAGACTGTACCGATTGACAGTTGCTTATATGGAAATACAAGTACGTCGTATCTACAGGCATATTACATTGTCGGCCAAGCTATGCTGGTGCTATAATGTGCCTGTACGGTAGATCTGGGTAGATCTATGACTATTAATGCAATGAACACAATTCGTATTGACTGACAATTACAGTATATATGCGCCAAACTTGTTCTTACAATAGAAAATAGTATATTATTAGACGCACAGACTGTACGTATTCATACATCTGTACATCCTACTCGCAAATCTTCTCCGCAAATCATCTTTTCCGTTTAAGAAATATCAAGATTTAAATCAAGATAGGTAAGCTCTTATGCACAATTGCCGTTGAAATGTGATGAACGTGGATAGATATTAATGTCATAACAGAACCTTGGCTTACTTTTTTTTCTTTATGCATATATAGATAAACAGGAAACATTAATGGCATTTTTTATATCATTTATACGACTAACAGTTGCGCGGTTTGCTTCAAGGAACGCGTTCAATGAATAGATAGAAGCAGTTATTGTTATTAACTATAAAGCTAGAGGAAGTTTAACAATAACATATAGATCATAAAATAAGTATTTACATTACTGTAAGTATACCAATTTATGCTGTCAGTTACGGAATAAATTACAGAAATAATATATTTATATTCCATTAATGAAAGAAAAGGTGAGTACATTTTGATTTTGGTGTAGGTATTTGCTGTTAAATGATCTGTATCCTGTTACAAGCGTTGAATTGCAAGAGGGTTGATCTAGTCTTCCACCACTTCTTCTCACTGCGATATGCCAAGTTACTATATGTTTGTATCAAATATTTACTTGGCAACACTGAAAAATTGGCTTGCCTGGTTATTCATTGTATATAGGTACAACTTTGTAGGTTATGTCATTTGTATCATATGGATGCGTTATGCATGTTTGTTTACTGATACCAGAAGGGCGATTTATAGAAAACGATGGACGAAACAAGTTTTTTGAACGCATATTTTAAACGACTAAACAAAAATTATTCAAAGAATATGCTCAAAGTGTCGGCCTTCCACTGCTAAAGAACACTGTACTCGTCGTGATAAATTGTTAAATACATTAGTTAACAATTCAGGTCCTATATTTGCTATTGCCTCCTCAATAGCATTCCGTAACTGTTGTAAATTCTGTATTTGATTCCGGTATATTGTGTTTTTCAAATAAGGGAACAAAAAGAAATTTAGCGGCGTCAAATCGGGAGATCTACTTGGCCACAGGCCTACATACACTAATCAAACGGTCTGGGAAGAATTGGTGTAAATAATTAATTGTTATTTGTGCAGTGTGTCCTGTCGTAGCTGAATCTTGCTGAAAATCACCACTCGTTAACTCTATGTCATTCAATTGATTTATAAATTATTCCAAAATAATGGTTTGGTAGCGTTGAACATTAATCGTTTCTTGAAAGAATATCGGACCAATAATTCTTTGTCGTGACATTGCCACCCAAACACCAATTTTAACTGGATGCAATGGCACTTGGATTAAGTTCTGCGGATTCTCTGCCGACCAAGTTCTGAAGTTCTGGGAATTAACATAACCAGACAGATGAAACTAAGTCTCATCCGAATAAAAAGTGATATTTTGCTGGTCAATATTATTATGCGGATTGTTATTATACCAATAACAAAACTGTGTTCGTAGTACGAAATCAGGTGGGCAAAGTTGTTGAACAATTGTAAATTTATACGGATGTAAATTTAAATGCTTTTTTAGGATCTTACGAGTGGATTCATAGGAGAGTTATGGAAGGGACGTAAGAAAGGTTAAAAGGAAATAATAATAATTGATAATGAGACTTTACCTATTTGTTGAGATAAACGACGTACTGAAATATGAGGATTTTCTGCAACACGTTTATTAACATTATTCAAGACATCAGGTGTAGCGACAGTGGGATGGCCAGTAGATTTACCTTTAGCCACATTACCAGTGTTCAAAAACCTTTCAACAATTCTTGTAGTGTGTATAGTAAAGCTACGGTAATCAACTTGGTCCTCTGGATACATTGCAACAAATTGCTCAAAAGTTGATTGCAGCGAATATATCCAATTACCGTCATCATTTTGTAAGCCGCTTCGAAAATAAGCCATTACAATAAATGTGTTTTGCTCAATACTAAATACCATTGTTAAAATGAAATTGAGTGGTTTTATTCGTATGACTTTTACTTTGACAAATATGACAAATTTAAATTTAAAAATCAGGTGTGCTAACATAAAATTACAGAAGTGTTGCCAACTTAAGTCGAAAATTTACAATCAGAAGAAAGGAGACACCGCTGATTTTAAATGTTAACCAGGACTCTTCTGATTCTGAAGGTTTAAGTTCCGCAGTGTAAAGTATTATTTTCAATTCACTAACTGCTACCTAAGACAATTTCATAATGGTTTATCGTATATGTAAAATCTGACATATGTATTTTATGAGTGATTTAGTACTTACACACTTTGTATTCTTCCTGTTCTAATTGTTGCGTTTCTTTCATGTGTTCCTTTAGCGTTACAAATATGCGCACTACTATGTAGTTTTTGTAAATTTATTTTGAAAGATGTGCCTTATTGCATTGTTAGATCTATATTTGATAATTTAAAGAGCTCTTCAAGTAAAGATGCATACGGTATTAGTACAAAAATTTTCAAAACTTTAAAAACATTGTAGTTTATCTACTAACTAGTTTAATAATTAATCAGTGCATTGCAAATGGAATTACCCGAAAGCCCATAAAGTTTCATCTGTAACTTCCATCTTAAAGAAAGGTAGTGTTGACAACCCTGATAACTTTCGTCCGAGTTTTTCTAAAATTTTTGAGAATGTCTTAAAGACTCAATTGTATACATACTTCGAAACGAATTCACTTTTTTTTCTGGTCAATATGGTTTTCGCGGCAAATTGTCTAGAAATCTTGCTATTAATGGCTTAATGGATCAAATGTTAATTAATTTTGAAAACAAAAACTTTACTTAAGTTACATTTTATGATCTTACTAAAGCCTTGGCGAAGCAATCATTTTCATAACTATATGACGCGTCACAGCAATGATCAGATGACCAGATCATCTTCGGGTTAGTAAGTCGACATATTGTATACATTAGGTACTACTCAATAAAATCCTTTAATGTTTTACCTCTTGGGATTCAAAAGTTGTGTTACATAAATTTCGAAAACATTATCAACAAGTACTTAACCTGTACAGCCTTTTACTCATTTGATGAATTTTACTCGTATTAGTTTGTTGCATGCGCCTTTCTCCCATTGAATGCAGCAAAGTGAAATCTTAAGAATATTTCTATCAATCATTTTAACCTAAAATATCTGAACAGATGATCGTGTAGACGGCAATTACTCAGGGTTACAACGTCATCTATATCAATGATGAAAGTGCACTGCTAAATTACTTGACCTACATATATAAACTTTTCACTCCTTAAATTAGGTCGTGGAATTTCGTCCCTGTCATTTGGCAAATATTCACTTCAAGTTTGCCTGGTGACGATTGCTAAATATTGTTTATGTGTAGATAATCCATGATTGTCAACTCCAGGGAATTACATTTCCTTATCCCATTTGAATGATGATGGCGTTGACTAAGGAAATTTACAAATAGGTTTCTTAGGAGATAATGCGAGTATATACTTACAACTGCCCGTTTTAATCACTGCCTGGTTTTTGATCAAATATGAATCTTTTTTGTGTCATTTCCTTCTATATGGTTGCAAATAGTAAGACCATTCTTTATTTTCTAATGTCAGACTAACAGGCTACTTCTCCATTAATAGTACGCACAATGACTGTCTTCAAAGTAACTATATACTTAAGCGTAATTGATTATATTACATACATATTTAGATACGGCAGTAAGAATAGATGCAGAGGACACTTAAAGTTAGTTTCTCTACGATTAAGATCGAGTATAAATGAAAACCGTACAATTATCGTATTAGTCACAGCTCGTAATTTGCTTGCACCTACAGCATCGCATTATCGCTGCTTCTAAAAAATATTGTTTTATTTTATTGCTACTACGAAGACTGGAATAGATACCACGACAAACATATATTACAATACGAAATTATGGTTGCTGCTGTACAGTTGTATATTTTTTCTTTAAAATTAGTTCTTATTTTGTTAAAATAACTGTACATAAATTATCGATTATAAACTTTCAGTTGAAGTACCTACATACATACATACATATGCGTTATAATTGATGCTTCACTGAAAAACGTAAGATTTCTTGAGCAAAATCTTTATACATCAATAGGTAACCTCTTCACGTATTATAGCGGTTCCCTAGTATTGAAATGTTTCAAAGTACTTGGTTATTCTAAGATATTAAATCTAATGATTTTTTCGTGCCAATTACTGCAGCAACAGATTCTAGAAAGTGCACCTAGATAGCGGTACGTCATTGATTATTGTCTCAGTAATCACAAAGTATGACGTCACGAAAATTTGGCAACAAAGTATACATACCTACTACTTATACATCCAACAAAAACTATTTGTCGAAGCAGCTCAAACAGTCAAATCCAGCAAAGTTTATTAAGCAGGTAGAGTCAGATGGGGTAATTGTGTAATAGAGGTTATTATGAACGCTGTCTTAAAACTTTTATCGAGTAAAATATTGACACCCCAGTGATCGTACACTGTTTATACATCCGTATCCTTCATGAAACGACCACAATTTACGCCTTGGTGAAATTTGATCGGAAGTGATATAAAAAGTGAGTTTCTACGGCTTTTTTGTTTTTGTCGATAACAATTTGTAGCAGGGAAATGTATTTCGTTTTCTTAACATAGAAAATATGGACTAGGAATGAATTGTGAGGTGTTCAGATTTACCGCGGGACTATATTCCTGTGGGGCAAATATGAACATAAATTTGGAGTATTTATGAATGACAATATGTGGTGCATTGGAAGACTATTCGAAAATATACAATTCACGATCTACAGCAGGCTGTAAGTGATGTGAGGCGCCAAATAGCATTACAATATTCCAGTAGGAGTAATCTTTAGCAATGTGTCAGAGGCGAAAATAAATGCTGGTCGCTCGACTTCTTTAAGCGCTGAGATAGAAGAACAACATGTTGAGTGTCTCAAGGCTCTTGCTGGTAGGAGATATTTGTGCAACAGAGACGAACTGTGTGGCTTAGTAGCAATAAACATATGTCAAATAAAAACAGCTTAACACAGCATTTAAAAACGGCCATCCTGGAATAGACTGCAGTTACAGCTTTATGAGAAGACCCACTTTTATCCCTTAACACATCAGAACACCTTCAGAAATCGGAAAAAATTCAGCAAAACCATGTTATATACAGTGTCTCCCAAAAAGTTTCATAAAAAAGCCATGGCGTTCAGGAAAGGCTTGAAGTGAGTGTAAAATACGTTCAAAGTAATGCAGAGCAAAATGTTCTTGAAATTGTTATTTAGTAGCAAAGAATTATGCCCACTTGTAGATAAAAATTAAGAGATATGTCCTTCGAAAACACGTTAGTAATTGTTAGATAAATGCGCAGTACGAAACATCGTAAAATCTGGTTCATAATGAGCCTGATTATGCGCTTTTATATACCGTCTTCATAGAGTGCTTTGGAATATCTAATAATTGTCAACAAATGTCAAACGTTATGTACTTCGGTGTGTGTTTGCAATATTTAGAGAGGTACCAGTAAACCTGAGTATTGACGATAAAATTGAAATTGTTCTTATTGGCGGAGAAAATGATAAAACATGTATGGAAGCATTTCACAACTGTCAGATATGTTATAAATAAATCCAATATTTCTAGCTGAAACTGTTGAAAATAAATTTAGAAAGAAACATCAGGCATGGGTACAAAATGAAGATATTGAAACTGATGTGATTGATATTAGTCGTAGAAAATCCAAAATATTTACTTCAAAAAGGATCCAAATTATTGAATGTAAGTAAAAGTACAGTTGCACGAGTTTTAAAGTCAAATAAATTTAAACCATACACACCCCAGTTTACCCATATTTTAAAAGAACAAAATATTGAACGAAAGTTCGAATTTTGTGCTCGTATCCAAGGAAAATTGAAATATACAGGTATATGACACAACAAGTAGGACAAGTAGGTACTGTTCTCTGACGAAGCAACGTTTACGTCAAATGGTATGGTAAGTTCGTGAAATTGTCGATGACGGAGCGATGTTAGGCCCAATTTCCATGTCTACATCAGAGATCAATATTCATTTAAAACTAATGTATGGTGTGGCATTTACAGGGACAGAATTGTTGGACCATTCTTTTTTGGAAATAACATGAATGGAGAAACTGTACTGTCTGTCACTGCACTGTAACAGAACTACGATGATTGGGAGATGAAGTTTCTTTAGCGTTCACGTTTGCTGGACGGACTTTTTTTGTGGGGCTATTTAATAGAAAAAGCGAAATATGTTAAGCTACAACTCCAGAGGTAATTAGAACCATCGTATACGAATTTAATCAACGAACAATCACCTGTTTGGAAAGGAAAGGTGGATACATCGAAGTTCAATAGTATTTAAGTAATTTGACATGTTCGCAATAAAATTTATTAGTTGTGTATTATTCATTGTTGGTGAATTGTTAGGGAGGTTATCACTTATCTATCATGTCTTATCATTTATTCAATAAATAATTTAATTAATAATTAACTATCACAAATCTACAAGTGGGCATAATTTTTTGTTACTTAATAACAATTTCAATCAACATTTTGCTCTCCACTAGAGTTTGAACGTATTTTACTCTAATTCGTCATGATTTTGATTTTCCCTGTATTCCAGGCAATAGGTTAAACGTTTTGTACTACATTATGGATTTTTATCGCAAATATTTGATTTTATGAAATGTATGAAATTTTTTTCTTCATTTGTATAAAACTTTTTAGGACATACTCATTCAAAATATGTGGAAACTGGCTGTGGTATGGAGAAACCATTGAAACACCTCTGAATTTAATATATTTCAATAAAAAATATTGCAAAGCCGTTTATTGAAACGCCGTATTGAAACGAAGTACTTACTTACTAGGCAAAGCTAAAAATGCAAATATCGTTAATAATTACTCCACCTGACCCTACCTAAAATGAAGTGAGAAACTTAAGTCAGTATTGCAGTATTTTATATTCGTTTTTCGACTTTGTCTTTTGTGTCAGTAATGCCTTAATTTCTTAGTGAGTATTCATATTTTTGTTACAGTTAATTTATTAATTTACCTTTAATTAACATTTATCTTACTATTCTATTAGTATTCTATGTGTTGGCGAGATAATTGTCACACATGAACTATGTACAGCCTCTTTATTTTGTCTACACCTACCTGCGCCTACATTCATTAAAAATCTTGATTTGTTTTACAACGGTAAACTTGTTATGTAAAAGTTATTGTAATAATTATTTATTATTACGAAGAATATTTTATAAACACTCCAAGCGTATGTAATAGATACTTAAAATGTATGTACATACATTCGTAAACAGAAATTTATAGTTCATATTTGTAATTTTATACGTGACATTTGTTTAGTTCGTAGCTGTGCGTATATTGTGATTTAGCAATAAATTTACGCTTAACAAACGGTATAAGTACGTCCCAGAAAGGCCATATAAGCACAGTAAATGTACGCGGGTATATTGAGATTGAAATCGTGTTTTATTTGACCGTTAAATAAAGTTATTTTGTACAGGCTCTCGGTTGTTCCCGATTTCTAGTTTGATAATTTTTACATACATTGTACATAATATCTATCTATACATGATATTTATGCATGCAACAGGAAGTAAATTGTTGTTATTTATATATGAATGTATGTCTGTTGTAATGTATGCTTGTTACTGCTAATAAGAGCGAAGGAACTATACTTAGAACTGGAAATAGTTCTAGATAGAACTGAATTATTGAATCGATTGTAGATTGTTCTCTTATCGATTCTGTAAACTACCCAAACAGCATGCATTACTTATGACAGTAGAATTATATAAGATGCTAAAATCGGGTAAATTATGAAAACAAGAAATCAAGAACGACAAAAAGCTGGATCTTCAACTAATTTTTATTGCGGCCAAAAAATAAAATGCGCACACAAATTTCTGGAAGCATGCAAAAGATATTGCAATTTAGTCATGTGATTTCAAACGGTTAAACCTGAAGGATTCTCTTACGGATCATAATAACGTATGGAGCATAAGTTTTGAGGAGGAATGTTACTACCAAAAAATGGTCCAATCTAGTTACTACTAGGCTAGAAAAGATACTCGTTTGATAGTTACTATGGTGACATGTTTGATTTTTCTGATATAGTTTTACAAGATATCATACGAGATTGAAATATGAAAGTCTATACCCTTCACATGAAGTAAACAGACTCGACCAATCTGCTCAAGACAGAGTTGGGACGTCCACGTGCACTTTAGGCTGTAAATGTGGAATTGCGCATAGGACTGTTGGCAGAATTTTAACTAAAAATGGATTAGAAAATCGACAAAGGAGAAAGTGTTCCAAATATACTACAACCCAACTAGGGAGAATCTCTAAATGCCGCCGAACATTGCGGCGTCAACATTTTAGGTTTGTTCCAACGTACAGTTTGTCATAGTTTGCAGATTTATTTTAGTGCGCATGCGCAATCAGAAATGAATTTCCAACTGTTTGCAATTTGTCCTTGTTGGAACGCATTAAAGAACAATTTGAAATTTTATTTTCTACTGTAAAGAATTTAAGATACAAAAAATCTTTCCAATATATACAAAATTTGAGTTCTCAAAGGCGTCGTTGTAAATAACTACTAGTCTCGAAATTATATGTAGGTAAACCTACAATGTAAAATGAACACATGCGTAAAGTACAGATTCTGAAAATCAGCAAAGAATTTGCAAATTGTTCTGTCTGACTATCAGCAAACAGTTTCCAATCGATTATTGATTTACTTGGAACACCAAATTTCAGTTTGTAAATTATAGTTTGGTTTGTTGGAATGGCAAAGTTACTAATGCGCAGAATTCTGATAGTTTGCAACTGATAGTTCGTATTCTTGTTGGAACAAACCTTTTATTGGCAACAGTTATTGTTTTAAACGATGAGAAATATTTTACATTATTCAATTTGGAAATAGAAGGTAATGATGGTTTCTACACGTCCAATACTGCAAATTCTATAATCAGGGTTTCCGGATGTTGACCGTATCATGGTTAGTAAAATATATACAGTACAAAATAAAAAATAATGCGCAAGATATACAATGAAAAACTCGATGTATCGCCACTAATTTAAGTGGCTTCTTCAGGAGCAACGAGGGTATCTAGGGGAGGTACCAGAAGGTCACGTTAACTCGAGGTGTAAACCACGCTAGAGGCGAAAACCTTCTGACAGGGAAAGGCTGTTTTGCAGAGGTATATATACGACTGTGCAGCGATGCGGATCAGTGAACACTAGCCGTTGAAACGAAAAGGACCGACCTCCAAATGCTAGGGAGTTGGTAACCATCACCGTGATTGAGATTCTGAGGATGATTTTTAATCTCAATCCCTTCCCTTATCTTTAGAGGAACACAGTGTAGCGATTTGCTTACGATAGATGTCTGACCAAAGCAAATTTTGTGACCCGTGTCGAAAAAATGTTTAGCTAAGGCTGAATGCGCTGAAGACCGCGTCTTAACGTATCGTTGATGCTCTTTGATCCTGGTTTGAATTGGGCGTCCGGTTTCCCCAATGTATCTAATCTAATCTAAACCGAAAGCGAAATTTGCTATTTCTCAAGCAGGAATATCAAGAATAACATTGAGCGGATTAAACGTGAAGCTGTGGATGCTAACATTTATGTTCACAAATATCTACCTAAATTGATAAATTTTACTCATACTCATCAACCAAATGATGATGTAATATTCTGGCCCGATCTGGCTTCATGCCATTATGCTAGAATCACTCAGAACTGGTTAACTGAAGATAATGTGAATTATGCACCTAAAGAAGACAATCTCCCCAACGTACCCCAGGCGCGCCCCATTGAAGAGCTTTGGTCACTACTGAATAGGAAAGTTTGGGGGTTTGAAACCTCAAAACGAAGTACAGTTACGGGACAGAAGATACAGGAAGTGAATATAAACGTTGTCCAGAGATGATTGCGCGCCGTCGACGACCACAGACACTTATCAGTTTTGTGAATTTACTTTCTGTATGAAGCAATAGTGTATAATAATTTCGCAATATCTATGTATTAATAAAATTTTTCCTACTACCTAATCGACGTTTACCTTTATTTTTTTTTTCAAAACCTATGTTCTATTGTAAAAGGCACTTTAAGCTATTAGAGTTTGTTGTTTTATTTAGTTATGTATATTGCACGCATTTACCTTCGTTGATCACGTTAGCATTTATTACACTAATTACTGATACCACATGCAGTAAACGAAGCAATAAAACAGATTAACTACATATCTGGAATCAGATTCTTAATATGTTGTAGAGTAGTAATTCTAATGTCAAATGTCCCTTTTTGCTTAAATTAAAAGAATTAGAAAATATGATATACATTAGTTGCAATATATTATTTACACCACATAAGCACATCTGAACATCGACCAACAGACGACCGACTAAAGACTTGATTACCATTGTATGCCGAAATTATTATTTCCAAAAATTGCTGCTGCAATGCATCATAATGCTCTAGTAATCGATGACTACTTCTCTCGTTACAAGTGGTTCTTTATTCATCTTGGAATAATTTTTTGTTTTTGTATTTGTATGGTTAAATTGATTAGTAAGTTTCAATGAAGGTGATAACTGCGGTTCCTCGAGGATTTTTTCTCTTTTCCACGCCAGTCACTTGCTACGTATCAAAATAGCGAAATAAAAAAAATCTTCATTATTGCCTTGTAATATGACATCCCTTATACAGGGTGTATTTGAAATAAAAGTAAAAAATATTAAGAATGGTAAGATACAATTATGTAGAATATAAATCCAAAAATATTTGTTCAATTACGACGCGAATGCCAAAATTAAAAGCTCGATCAATCTAACGCAAGAACAGCTGCCGAAGATATAAACAATACAAGATAACGCTGATGTGTCAGTTTTTTTAAATAGCTTTGAATGAAGAGTTCAATAATGCACACGTTAAATATCGCCTGTCGCTGCACTTGCCCTCCGCTACATACATATAGGTATTCGTTCGAAAATATTCGACAGTGGCGCGACGAATATTTTATAAATATCTTTGTCATTCTTTTTCTCGCGACTGGGCAGGAATTTGCGCAAAATATTTTGGATTTAAGTTTAATAAAATAATATCTTTCCATTTTTCATAGACTTTACTTTTATTCTAAATACACCCTGTATATGTATACCTAACCTCGCAAAAGACTAGACTCTTATTGCTGTCAGTTCATGTACTGCTCCTTGCAGGTGGCAATGTCAACAAAATGGTAGTTAGTTTAAGTTTTGTCTGTATAATTTTCCTTACTATCATAAAATGCTGTTGCAGTTTTGTACTATATGGTTAACAACTAAAGCTTCTACCACACTTGCGATATTCTGATTTCGAAATTCGATTTCCAATAATGTATCAATCCGTTACCAGTTTTAACCGACCTTGTCTCGACGATAAAAAATAATTTGACCTAGAAGTAAATTTCATCTTCTGTAGTATTATAGTTTATATTTATGTATGTTGACTATCCCAAAATTTATAAGACTGTGGTGTCATCTAAGTCGCGATGAATTCTAGGAACTACTCTATAACTTACCGAACACTGATTTATCACAGAAATATAGAGGTTGAGTTTTGTTAACCACTGAAGTCCCACTCACCTGTACTTAGTATTTACTAAGTTTATACTTTCAACCTAGATACAAATACTTGACAAGCGTCAATTTTTTTCTGTTTCCTATAAAATAATAGTTGAAGTAGTTTACTCGTTTTGTAGGTACACTCATGGAAAGTAAACATTGGACAGTTTCCATATAACAACGTATTGAAAGTGTCCAATCTTTACTTTCCATGACTGTACCTACAAGCTGTTCTGTAGAAATTTTAATAAAAAAGATAGATCAGTTTTATTTCTCTTTTTCTTCCGATAGTGGGAACGTAGTTCTCCTAGAGTAATACAGACATTTAACAAGTGTATAAAGATAAGTTAATTTTTATTAGGGTACAACAGTTTCTGCTATCCAGAACTCATACGTTGTCAACAGCAACTTTACTATTGTAATTTGAGTTTCTTTCTTTAAAAGCGCTTCCTTTCTAGTTCCAAGAACGACAAACGTTTAAATTCGTCTGACGTCCCATTTCGCAAGAACTTCTTTAAACGGTTTTAATGCCTGTCATTTGAGACAATAACCATTCTTGTACCGGAACCGAGACCAGCAATTATGAGATTGCAACTCTTTGATAATTACGCTTACACAGTATCATTCGTAATAATCAGTGTCACCTGACGACTAGCGTCAACAATCCGCCCGACACCCAACTGTCTCCTAACTTACGACCCAGAAGTAGTGTGAATATCGAGGTTCAGATTGCACACCTGGACATTCGCGTGGGACCATTAACGAGATAGTTGCGAGAAAAAATGCTCGAACGACAATAACACCGCCGACATACGAGCCTAATTAGTTGAATATGCGTGCGTTAATTAGCAGATAAAAAGTTCCGCACATAAGTGTTATCCGTAAGTAGGTTAAAACATATAATCTATGAGGGATGCAAGAAATTGGAATTTTACGTGAAAGTACATAGACGTGATCGATTTGCTTGTCTGTAGCACCACATACCACGTTTTAATGAATACTATTATAAGAATAGAGGCATACGTATACTGTGAAGTAAATATACTTCTTGTCAATGCGTTTTGTACACATAACGTCGTGTTGCGCTTGTGCATATTCTGCATATCTTAGCGTACTTCTAAAGGACGTCAAATAACCAAGCTATCTGAAAAGAAGGATATTGGTGTTATTCATAAATTCCGACTAAAGCCTTCCTTTTTAATAGTTGTTGTAGTTTAAGTTGCGATTCAAATCCAGAAGATACACATAAACTTACAAAAGATTATATACCCAATATTAATACCTACAAAGCGTTATCTTGTAAACTGTCTCATTAGTTGCTGTAACAGTTTTAAGTTTAATAAAACTTTGTAGCAATCTTAAACAAATGCAGCCGTCAGTTGAAGAATATAGACTGCATTATTAACTTTGTTTTCAACTAAAGAGTACAAGTAATGTAAGAATTAACTACGCGAAATCAGAGATTCTCGTAGACTCACGAGTCTACGAATAGATGGCGCGTCAGAAGTGGTTGTAATATCCCATTATGTAGTCGTTTGCTAATGCTATAACACCTGCATATTTTTTACTTTCAGAGGTTTGGAATTGAAGTCTAAGTGAAAAGAATTCGTGGTCGAGATGAGATAAAGGCACAAAACAGATTACGGAAGCAATTCCTGCCTACGATCTATGAAGACGGACTACAATCGTCATACAAGAGAGATCAAAAGGGACATTGATATACATTGCTGGAAATAATTGACGACCACACCCTGTATAATCTGAATGCGTGAAGATACACTGATGAGGTTTCCGGCGCATCAAGGTTTCCTAAAGGCGAATCTATGCAGCGAATTTCGACTTTTGCTATAGCCGCATTTTTTACTGAGCAGCTCCGTAAGACGAAAAATGCCGTCACTATGTAGACCGAATGGGGTGGGAGAAAGAAGAACGATTGTTCTTAGTGCGGAGTGATGGTTCAGTATCTAGTTGTATTCGCAGCATAATGGCGGGCATGGAGAGAATGGACTGAAGCAGAACGTACGTGCCTTCAGCCGCGAGCAGTACGATCCTGCGCGACCACAGCAACCGAGCACCGTGCTCTTTTGTAATGTCGCGCGCGTCCTCCTCAAGGCAACTTCGAGCCGTTTGGGCAGCAGGAAGAAAAGGCGCGCTCACTACGCGAATTGTACGGGGCGTTTGGTAGAGGGTGGACAGCGAGCGCGCCGTGCGTTGCACTTCCGGAAACCGCCGCACACGCTACCAGGGGGTCATCGCAAAGCATCGGTGGGCGTCAGTGATGCGCGAATTTTGGTACCTCGCCATATCCACCGCTAGCAGGCCATTATGGTATGGCATGCTGTTACATATGGAAGATGTCTGCTCTACATGCACGACAATGCTCAACAGCACGTCGCGCGTGTAGTACAGGCCTTTGTGGAAGAGCACCATATACGAACGCTTCTATGGCCAGCTCGTTGTCCGGATCTGCATTCGATCGAACATATCTGGGATATAATCGGTCGGAGAGCTCAGTTATCCGGCTTCCCCGGCTAACGTTGATGAGCTTTGGAGGCGAGTTGAGGAGGCGTGGTTGGCCAACCCTCTCAGTGCCATACAACGTCTTCTTGACTCCATGCCTCGTCGTGTAGCGATGGTACGCGCCGCTCTCGGGAGATACTCCGTTATTGATACATACCGTCCCAGCAGGTTTACAGCGCTCTCCGCATGAGGGTAAGTTACACTATTTTAGTACTACTTCTATACCAAATTTCTTTATTATTTCATTATTATACAGAGTGTGCTCGTCAATTATTTGCAGCAGTGTATTTTGAAGCAGAAAATTATGTCAAGGAAAGCCATTTCGAAAATATACATACAGTACATACAGTATACATACAAAAAGGTGATCAACCGGTCCAGTCGGAGATGAAGCAAAAGCCCTAGGGAGTCCCTTCTGCAGTCTGCAGTCCATTCCATCGATCGTGTCGATCTCGACCAGGTGATAGAAATCCATACAACTTTGCGAGGGATTGACTACATGGATCTAGGTCCACAAACCGTTGTGTTTCCCAAAGAGATCGTGCAGGTCATTAAAGGCAGTTTTAACAAAAAAAATTCTCGAGCGGACGGTATTCTTAATGGAGCGGTGAAAAATTTGCCGCTCAAACTGTTTGTCAGCAGATGGAAGACGACTAAGATACACTATAGTTTTTAACGGGAACCAGAGTACGTCATAGTATTCCTGAATCTAGGAAAGACGTTTGATGGGATTTACAAGGAGGGTTTTCTGTCGAATATAGCGGTAGGCGTCTTTCAGGCAGCAGACAGATTCCTAGTTCATACCTCAAGAACTCACGATTCCACATTGTAAATGTTACGGAATCTTCAAAGAGATAAATTCTGTCTGGAGTTCCACAAGGCTTGATATTATTTTTTATTATATATCGTTTGGTTACGATGCTTGTTTTAAGTGCAATTACTTAGAAAGTCATAGGTACGTCATTTCGTTAGAGCATTGGAAATTTCCATTATTTGAATTTCTCCTGAACTATTTCCAATAGAAGTAGTTTCACTTATAAATTGCTTTTGTTCTAAAATTATCGAAAAAATTACGAATGGTACCTATTCCTTTTCTCACAGATAAATTATTTCAAATTAACACTGCCTAAATTACTGGTAGCTGGCATTATAAAACTGCTTTTCCGTTCAAAATTCTAGAGGCCATTGATCTTATTTGGGGCTATATTTATATAACATAAATTTTTATTATGTGGATTCTATAGAGAAAAACATATACTAACTATACTATATGTATAGGCACCTACATATACTACCATAAAGTATTTTATTAATAGCCAAAGCTAAATCTTGATTACCATATCAAATCAATACCAGACGATTAATTAAATTGTGTTATAAGCCATTAAAACTAGTTATTTTTTATTACATTACTTGGTGTTTATATGATAGGCTAGGACTAGAGTAGATTTGGAGACCATAATATATTTATGGCAATTTCTTGACAAAATATTCCCGCATTTTTCTTTTATTAACAATTATATGAAATATACATCCGTAGTATTTATCGTTTATTTAGGTTTTAGATATTAACTGCTAAAGATCTGATAGATATATGGACCTAACTGGATTCATAAGATTAACATAATGTTTTACACTTATGATTTTAAATGAGTGGTTCTAATCTTTATGCATAAGGTGTATATAAATGGCTGGTAGAGTAGGAGTAATTTAACGTCTCTATGTTCAATTACTCTTACTTTTAATGAATGCTCTGTGTTTTGTAGTGTAATAACCATTATTCATTTGCATACGATTTTATTGTAAATGATTTAAATTACTGTCGTCATTAAATTAGCTGTGCATGTAGCAACAAAAACTGCAAAACACGTTGTAGTAAAAACCCAAAATGCATTAAGACTTCTTTGAGGTATAATAAATTATAAGGCGGAGAAACTGCGTATACTTTGCAAATGTTTTAGAGGAAACTCAGTTGTCAGTATATGTATAGTTTTATAAATGCATTTTGTATAATCAAAATGATATGATTACAGCGTGGAAATAATATTACAAATACTAACGTACGATGTGAAGCATTTAGTGTTTGAAGCATTATAATTACATTACAAGCAGTTGTGGCTTGATTAATACTATAAGAGTCATACTCTACGTTCATAAGTATGCATAAATCTAAACAAGCATTCTCAATTTTCGTATTGCTATCAAAGAATCAGTACCTTACAAAACCTTACCTGCTCGTAACCTTTCTAAAAATTAAATGTGTCGCTTGATAAATACACATAGGCACGCGACAGCGTGAAAGTAAAGTCTATAAATACACGTGTATGTATCTAGACATGCAGTGTAAAATACAACGGATTATGCCTGCGTACTTCTTGATAAAGGTTCTATGTAAGAGGAAAGCAAATTATTTTCCTTATTAAATTAAGCGAGGTATCAAGATGAAAAATTCTTGATGTATGTAAATGTCTTATATGCATATCTTTTACTTAATGCAGATACGGCATTTTGCATTCCAATTTGGTATGAGTTGAATATTGATGGTCAGTATTTGCACAGCTATTACGAACCATAATAAATAAAATACAAACGTGGTTTAATGGCATGGTATTACTGCAGCAGCCACAAATGGTTACTTTTAAATACTTGTGAATGCATATTTTATTACTGTACCTATTGAAATTATTTTTACCGCGATTTTTAACGAGTGATACTGCTAATTTTCTGCTAACAGAAGTTATGCGGAGAGGATTCTCTTTCATGTGAAAGAATCTTATGAGAATGATATTGTTAGCCATAATACTAACACCACCAAAAAATGGAATGATAAATAAAATGTGTCAATAGGCCGTATGAAGAACAAAATAATGTAAGACAAGATATTGCTTCTTTATTTTGTCATTCTCAAAGATGAGACTACTTTTGTAAACAGTCAAATCAGTGATTTATCAATGTTTGAATGAAATTACGATAATTTATATACCAATACCAAAAACCGTATCCACGAATTTAAAATCAAACGGTAAAACAGTAAATACAACTTTACCATTACACAGATTCCACCAAAGAAGGAGAAAAGAAATGCTTCTTACTTACTTAAACGTAAATAATGTAAATTATAAATTTGTACACTTAAGATAGGAAGTAAGAAATCCCTTCTCCAGGGGAAATAAGATTTGAATTTTTACATTGTATGGTATTCACAAAAACTAACTTTATTTATGTTTTTGTGAATACTGTTATAATTTCCTTATTTTAAATAGAACAATGCATTATAATGAGGGTTTCCGGGTGGTGACCGTGTCATGGTTACTAAAATATATATAGTTCGTCTAATGGATCTTTAGACGCACGTCATTGTTTGATGACATAGGCAAAGATTGTCGGTTAATCTAGCTATCCTTATTTAAGAGCGGTGTCGAATATTCAAGTGCGGAAAATACGTATGTCTGCAATACGCATCATACGCATAAAAATTGATGACGTGCGTCTAAAGATACATTAGACGAACTTTACAGTACAAAATAAAAATAAAATGTACAAGATATACAATAAACTCGACGTTTCGCCAGTAATGTAAGCGGCTTCTTTAGGAGCAAAGAGGTTAACTGGGTGGGTACCAGAAAGAAGGTCAGAAAAATTTCGCCTCTAGCGTGGTTAACACGTCGAGTTACCGTGACCTTCTGACGCCCCTCACCTACCAGAAGGTTTTCGCCTCTAGCGTGGTTTACACGTCGAGTTACCGTGACCTTCTGGTACCCACGCAGTTAACCTCTTTGCTCCTGAAGAAGCCGCTTAAATTAGTGGCGAAACGTCGAGTTTATTGTATATCTTGTGCATTTTATTTTTATTTTGTACTACAGTAGTCCCTCGTTAACACGAACTCGACGGGGGAGGAAAATATGTTGTTCGTGTTACAAAAATTCTAACCGGTAACCGAATTCGATTAAGACGAATTAGTTCGCCTTATCCATTAAACGAATAACTTGGCGTTAGGTAGGTTATAGGTACTATGTACCCCTCTATTTGAAGACTTTTTTTATGTTTCGGAAATAGTTATTGAATAGAAACATGTGAGATAAAGCAAACCTAATAATTCTAAGAAATATAAGAAAATAAAATTTATTCCTACAGATATAAATAAATATACATATATATATATATATATAATAAGTATGGACACTCATATATGTACAATTTGTGATAACCTTATGGTTAACCTACTTTTGTGTAAGTATAGTTACATAGATGTATAGTTATTATGTACAAGAACAATAAAAACACAACAAAATATGTGTATATATAATATGTATCATATGGACATATATGTATATAAACTTAATGTTCGGTAGGTAATGTCAAAAAATTTGTTATTTTTTGCTGGTTATATTTAGGCGTACAATTCTTTAGATATTCTCTTCTTACTTTATCAAGATTATCTTCAAAATTGACGTTTAATTCAGCTGTGGTTTGCGCGAATCTCTGTAATGTTTGTAATGATTCTAAAATTTTATTTCTTGCTGGCTTTTCAGTCATTTCTTCATTATCATATAGTTTTGCTAAACGCACCTGTCTCTACTTCTTCTAAGATTTTAAGTTTTGTCGAAATATCTATCGACTTTTGTGCACATATTATTTCTACACTCGATTGACGTTTGCACCGTGAAAGCAAGATTTAAACTAAACAGAAAATGAAAAGCAACAGGAAACACACTACATAGGGGATTTACCTACTTTTTTCATTTAGGAGTTCGTGTTAACCGGGAGCTTCTATCGTGCCGTTTATATGTTACTGTTCGTACTACGTGTTAACCGAATAATTCGTACTATCCGAAGATTTCATAGAAATTATGTAGAAAGAGCATTGTACATATTCCAAGGGGGATATGATTGAGTTCGTGTTAAACGACAATTCGTATTAAACGAGTTCGTGTTAACGAGGGAGTACTGTATATATATTTTACTAACCATGACACGGTCAACACCCGGAAACCCTCATTATAGAGACTCGGGCCGTGGAAGCCTTCGATATCATTTAGAACAATGCATTCTTTTATTTTTAAATTTTCCATCAAACTTTGAATAAATTGCATGTCTTGTAAGAACAATTGGGAAGCGATTATGCAAAATCAGACAACTCAATTTTTGGCCAAAATTTAGTTTGATATGATTTCGTAGTGTTCTTGGTTGTTTGTATCGCTTACAATGGTCAGAATGATTCAAAGACAGTTTTAGCTTAGTCTATCGCGGAAAACAAGACAGAAAATTTTTATCGAGGATATACCACAGACGCGATAAGAAAAAGACAACGTAGAGTATAGTAAAGGACCTGAACTTGTCTGTGACTGTTTGAGAGACGACCATGCCGTTGTTGTATTTGTTGTTTCCTCTTGCATTCCTCATTTCAATTTGTCAATTTAAGTATTTCAGAGTACTATTTTTCTAATCTCTTTTTCTAGTAAAACAATAATGGATAGAGTTAGTTACATGCGAATTATATGTTCAAACAAACTCATACACACTTGCACTGTGTTGCCAGTATTGCCAGCAACACTTACATTCACGCAAAACAATACATATCCACTAGTTTTTTAAAATTTTTTCATCGTTCATTCGTATATTTTTCAATAACCATAATGCAATACTACAAACTAAAACGCCACTGACCTAAAATTTGGAACAGCGAATCACAAGACTTAATAAATACAGTGGAACCTCGTTTAGCGAGCATAATACGTTCTCGCCTGATTCGTAATCCGAAACGCTTGTTAAGCGAAACAAGATTTCCCGTATAAATTCATACAAAATACGATGATGCGTTCCATGCAGAAAAAATACTGAAAACTTAGTATTATATATCGTTTATTCATTGCACATGCTACATACACACCTAATTATTTTTTTACTAGAAAGCTGTCTAGAGTCATTTGCTTTTGTCAACGCTTCAAAAATTTGCTGAAAGTGTGACACAGCATAATCTTAAAATAAATTTGTAACGCTCATAGCTACTGCTTTATTAGGGTAATGCTTCTCAACGTACGATTCAACAGTTTCCCATGCTTTCAGCATTTCTTTTATTGAATCAGAAGATTGTTGTTCTGTTGTTCTCTCCTTCTCTTCCTCTAATAAATCCTTCTCCACCTCTTCTTGCTGTGAAACAGAATGTAATTCTATAAGTTCTTCGGTGGTTAGCTGTTGGCTATGCTCTTCAACAAGCTCATAGATATTGTTATCCACTTCCAGTCTCATGATCTCGGCTAAAGACACAATGTCAGGTACGGTCTCAAATCCCTTAAAGTCACATTCGGCAACGTACTTTGGCCAAAGTTTTTTCCAAGCTGAATTCGTAGAACGAAACAGATATATTTTTACTTTTCACTTAAACGTGCTACTTAACATTGAGATGCGGCGGTTGTTATCTCTTGCGAGTTTATAGACTGATGTAACATGCACACAATTCGGGAGTTCTCCTGTTCCGGTCACGCGCTACGCGAAACATCGGTCGCTATGCTGTTTTTTTCAAATTTACTGTGGTCGTTATGCGAATTACTCGTCATGAGAGGTGCTCGCTATGCGAGGTTCCACTTGTAGTTCTTAAAATATTTGATTTTTATAGATTTTACACTTACAATTAGTAATTTAAAACAATACAATTTATTTATTATTATTTTATTAATTTACACTAGTATTTCCTCTACATAACATTGATGAACAAAAGTTTTTCTGGTTCGTAGTTGCAAAGAGGTGAATTTGATTCATGTTTTATACTGAATCCGTATCTGCTTGATTTTTCGCTGGTGTGTAGAGTTTCAGAGAAAAATTATTTTTTTTTTATAGAACTAAACGGCTCAAGCATTTAATATAATTTACATAACCCCTATTAGAACGTTCTAGTTTTCTTTTGTGTACCAATGTATTAGTCTCTAAGCAGTGACCAAGTTACCTGTGATATAAACTAAGAAACAAACAATAGGAATTTTTCTTTAAAACACAGGTTTTCCTAAACTGTTACGCATATACCGCACAACATACTCAACACTAGTATGAGGCTACGCCAACACACATATAGCATGTTAAAATGGCTGCTATAGCCAGTATAATGTAGAAATGAAATGTAAAATCATGAAATAGTGATCAACAGTCACCAAACATGTTCGCATCCGAACTTACCTTGGTACCGGTGTTCCAGCGTTGAAAGGTCTTCGTAGAATCCCATTTTATGGCAAGCTGTCAACATTTCATCCGAGAGATTCTTGAAATTTTCCGCTTTGTTGTTACTACAGGTTTGCAGCAATGCCATGTCACCTTTTCTTCTGCTCGCAGAAGCAGAACTCCATGTCATTCGTTAATTGTGGAATTTGAGCACCGACAAACATGCCTTTTTTTACCTTGGCTTTGCTGTCTTTCGGAAATTTGTTTTTTATGTGCTGAAACTCACTGCCACGACGGTACACATCTCTTACAAAATTCCTTATCAGCTCTAACTTTATATCCAAAGAGGGCAAATACGTAGATATTTTTTCTATCGACAAGCCTTTCATGTCAAATATTTTTTTCTTCAACAACCATCTATCTATTCGGCCAACTTTTCACAGTGTAATGCCGCATTTAGCACCGCTATCCCATTCGCACAAATGTAATTTGTGAATACCAGTTGCGGTCCTAATAACAAAACTACAGCTTTCAAATATCATAACATATTTTCCACTTGTATCGGTCGCTAATAGTCCTTTGATAGCTTCATAAGATTCCTATAGGTCAACTGAATATGTCATGGAAACTGCGGACAATAAATTGCTATTATGCAATAGATTTGCTTCCAAGTTAAATTTAAACTTCTCGCGCTTACGGAAACGACTAATTTTGGTACTATTATCCAGTAAATTCCAAGTTTGCAATCTGGATCCAAGTAACTTGGCTTTGGCCTTACTGAAGTTGAAATCACGAAGTAGATCATTTATTTGTGCATGTTTAACCAAATGTAGGATCCACAGGAATAAAATCTGTACTATTGCAATGTGATGGCTTTCGTCATCTCATTCCTCAAATGTTCATGTGGTGACATAGGAACGGGAAGAGCATCACAACGACCAACAAGTCTCATGGCCGATGTTAAATTAGAATACACAACAGATTCTTTATTTTTTGTAGAGAACACTGCTATCTTCGTGATACAGAAGTACCTAGCAGTCGGTATTACAAACTACGGAACATAAAACATTTAGATAAACGGTAAAATATCCCAAAACATTAATTTTATTTATTTGGCTGGTAATTTTTATTAATTGTTGTTTTAAATTGATGTTTTTTGTTTGTGCTTTGGTTTTTTATGTTATTTTCTATAATAAGTTGAACGAGTCATGGAAACCACAAGATTTCTTGTTTGTGTAAAAGCTTTTTTATATAAAAATTGTGTTGATTTCAATGGGGTAACCAAATACCAAACGAAGCATAGTTAAAAGAAATACAGTCTATGCCTTAGATTTTACTAGAATGCTCTGTACTTATTTTATAATATATTTAAATACATGTATTTCTTCTAATAATTTTCTACTAATTGAGTTTAAGAGTAATTAAAATAGTAATTAAAAACGAGGCGGTGTTTCAGAAAAGAAACCTATAAAAATATCATGTAGGGACCGACATGGTACCAGTTAAGTACTAAATGTTTTATGAGTTATTTAAGTAACAACTTATTGTTAGTAAACGAATTTTCGTAGAATTCACAATTAAGTAACGTTCATTCTTTAGTATTCACATACACTACCATCCATAATTATTTGTCCACCCTCACTAAACGTAGTTTTGAGTGAAACACCAATACAAAAATGAATCTATTTATTCTAATGCTAATATTGCGCTCGTCTATGTGTCGTCCTTTGCGCCGAATGATTTCCTGACAATCTGGGCATTCTTTCGATTAATTTCGACAATGTTAGGGGGCCTATGTGTCTCCACGCTGTTTGTAGTTGGTCCCACAACGTTCTTGCAGATATAAGAGCCGATTGTCGAATTTGTCGGTCGAGATGGTTCCATAAAAACTCGTCGAGGTTGATGCCTGGACTGTGTGCGGGCCATTTCATAATTATCAATCTCCCATCATGTTCCATTTGATTGGCATAATTTGGAGATGTTTCGGATCGTTATCCTCGTGAAACACGAAGTTTTCGCCGATTATGCGTGCTCCCGAATGGCGTACTCCTCCAAAATTTATTGGTAGCGCTTTTTCTTTAATATCCTCTCGATTCGCACTTAATCCCCTACAGCGATCCCAGCAAACCACCCCCAAATCATGGGCAGAACCTCGCCCATGTTTAACTGTAGGCACTACACAGGGTTTAGCCAATCGTTCTCGAGCTGATGTCCGAATAAATACCCTTCGTCTCGAACCGAAAACCTCAAATTTGGACACATCGGCCCAAAACACACTTTTCCACTGTTCGAAGGTGTAATCTTTATGTTCTCGTGCCCAATTTAAACGTTTAGTTTTATTTTGCTTGAGTAACAAAGAGTTTTTTGCAGTAATTCTTCCATGTAAACCAGCTTCCTTTAAGCGTCTCGTAGCCATGCTCAGACTGGATACTTTCTGGCGATTGACGTTCGCTTCGGCGGCAATTTCTGGGGCTATTTTTCGGCGATTTCTTCTACTGATTAAAACGATGTGACGATCTTCTGTCGGGGATATAATTGTAGAACATTCTTACCGTATTTTGTTTAAAATATTGCCAGTACTTTTAAATTTTTTAATATTGTAGTCTACCGTCTCCGCGGTGGTTTAAGTAGTTTTTTAATCTCGCGATTAGTAGTTTCTCAATCTCGCGATAACTTTTACCGGTTTTGTGGTAACTAAATGTCAGAGCAGAGGTTCCGTCGATAGTTCTTTCGTTTTCGGCATAATTTCAAGTTTACGCCTATTATATGCTTTAATACACACACTTCGATGTTAACACTCCTAGTGGTAAAACTAAACTAATATTTCTTAATTAGTGCTGCTATTTATTTAGAATGTATCTGATTTAATGGTATTTACCACTAGGAATACTTCATTACCTTAGCCTTGGGAGGTGTTGTATTGCGTGTAATGGTATGTCAATATTACACATTGCAGATCAATGTAATTATTCTAGTTTTTGTCTGTTTCAGTAAGTCTAGATACGCTATGTCATCAATGGTATTATAACTTTCACATTATCGCATCGATCGAGATCATTATGATAATGCACTGCAAACGTAGAAACTTGTTTTGCTGTCATGTCACCAGCCGATCCCTCTAATACGCCTAATTGCGCATGATAACCGGATATTAATCCGATAGTCGCAAAGATAAGTTTGAATTTAATTTGCATACAAGTATCGGTGGTCTATCTACGTGCAAACTATCGACAAATCGTGAACATCGTACTTCACTTTACTGTTCGTGTTTAACTATTTGTAATGCCAGTGTGACTTGCGAACTTTCTTCTTCGTTAAAAGAAGAGCGCAAACTTCTTTATTTTATTTGTTATGAATGCGTACGGTTATGCGCTGCAGTTATGAATATTCAACGCAGCTACGTGGCGTGCTGTATAAGCCCGGCAAAGAAGTTTGAACTTCTTATAAACTCTGTGGTCATACGCATGATATGCACTAGCATGTAATTAGTTTCTTCTTCTTTACTAACAAGTCTAAACTCATTAAAAATTGATACGTACTAGAACATAAATAATAATGGCAAGCTTATGTTTGATAATTGGCTGATCAAATTTTATATTTACGCGCGTTTCTATGCCTGTATAAATACAGAATGTAAATTTAATGGTTATTTTTAAAACTAAATTATATTTTATATGCGATACATTGGTTGGAAATGAGTTATTCCAAATACTCAATAACTTCACAATTTTAGTTCGTTATCACGCATATTAATGGTTATTTTCCTTGTAAGTACATGATAACTTATATAGGGTTTAGGAATAGTGCTACTTAAAACAGAACAAGAAGTAGTGGTTTAAATTAAGGTGAAATAACTTTTTATTGATATTTTAATTTTTCTAGTTGATCGTAAGAAAGATGAAACGGTTTTTATATTTATTCTATCATTATCTTGATTTTATATAGCGCAAGTTTAGTACAATCAATATAAATTCCCTATTTGGCAAGTGTCTCAAACTGGTATTCGAGAATTTCGGTATGTGTACACGATTACAGTCGAATCTTACATACTATGCACTGTTTTAGTTATGTGTGAGCTTGGATAAACTTGGCCAGTCAACCAATTAAGTAATGCAACAAAGGTCCCAATTATTGTGATATTTGAAAAGTACCGACTACGAAATCTTTGGCGTTATGGTGTACCCGGATTTGTACGGTGGTGCTAAAGTATGCGACCATTTTATTTGAGTACGAGTGTATTTTAAATATCAATAAAAAAGAAAAATTAAGGTTATACTATTTATACTAGCGCAATATAAACCAATTAGGTTAGTTCCATCATGCTGAATGCTGAATTCCGAAAAATCAATCAAACAAATAAAATCCTCTTCAAATACTTCGAACATAATTAGGATGTCATACCTCATCATATTTTCGTATCGTGCTTTATTTATAAGAACAAAAGATCTATATCAATTACCTTACCATTCATGGTATAATCCTCCAATAATGTTTTTCTTTTGGTTTTCCTCTTTTGTAAAATGTATTTCACTATTTCTCAAAACTATTTCCCACATTTTGACATTAATATATTCAATGAAATTCACCATTTGTCAAAACTTTTTCACTTTATTACAAACGATTTTCCTTTTTTCGAAACAATTTTTTTAGAAAATGTAGAAGATAATAACAATTTTTAACTATATGTATGTAACGCAATACCTTTAAAAAATACGTTCCTACTAGTCTAGTTCAAAATTTCATTTCTATTGAAACAGTCACCTAAATACATATGTATGTTTTCATATGTCGAACATAGTTTTGGTAATGTTCTTGTGTTACAGCTTCAGAAGCATAATGAATTTGTTCATTTGTTCTTCGTCTATAGACTATCTTCTTTTTATTATATATTTCCATTGGCTAAACTACTCTTGCATTGGTTTTAAAACAGGTCTCTCTCTCCAGGTCTGATCAGCTGTTGAGTTACATCCGTTCTATGAAATCGGACGTGTTGTCCATGACAAAATATGATAGATAGATAGATATTTATTTATGCCAGACAGCTTAAAGCTGTGTACACACGTCATTTTACATACAGAAAATACATATTAACATTTAGTCTACAAACTCCCTGAAGTCATAGAACACATTCTCCCGCAATAAGTTCTTAATTTTATTTACAAAGCGCAAACGATTCATATTTTTTCAATCATTTGGTAGTTTATTGTAATACTTTATACATATAAACTTGAAAGAACCCAAACTTCGCGATAATCTGAACTGCGGTGCGGCTACAGGCCGGAAGGGTCTGCAAGGTCCCTACGACCTGCGTTGGCTATCGTTCTTATAGCTCGCTTTAGCAAGATTAGAATCCTGTTCATATAACTGCGCCGCAACTGCGATTTTTATCCTACGCGCCAACAGTTTGATATCTATCCGTTATATAATTCTTAACAAAAGAAAGCGCATTACCTCTAATACCTATTTGTTCAATCTCTAAAAGTAATACATTATGTGATACGCTGTCAAACGCTTTTGTTAAATCTAAAAATTGTGCCATCACCATGTTCCCTTTTTCCAGTTCCTCTATAACATATGACATATGTAAGGTCTATTAACGTTGTTTTTGTTGATCTATTTTGTCTATACCCATGCTGACATGGTCTAAGATGACCGTTATATTCTAGATAATTCATTATTCTAACCTTGAAACACAATTTTATAATTTTTGAGATTATCGGTACTAAAGAGATCGGCCTATAGTTACTCGGGAGACTTCTATTCCCATTCTTAAATATTGGTATGACTCTAGATAATTTTAAATATGCTGGAAATGTACCGCTGTCAAAACAGTGATTAATATGTGCAATTTTTTGTGATAACTCATGATTCGCAAACTGCAAAGAATTACTATTTAGATTGTATATGTCTAAATATCTGGAACTACTCAGATTGTTAATATGATTTGTTACTTCAGTTTCTGTTACTGAAAAAATAAATAAAGAAGATGATGACAGTCGTGCCTCTGTTACAATCAAGCCCACTCTATCGTCCAGTGCAGAAATTAGTTCTTCCCAGAGGAAAACTCATTGATGGTCCGATAGACATGGATCAAAAACGCTTATCACACAATCTACAATGTTAGTGAATATGTTACCAATTCTAGTTTTAGAGGTTCGGTTGGTGTAATTCTAGTATATCCCGCAACGGTGTCATGCATCTCGAAGCTCTTAAAGATGTTAATAATTTTTGTTGTTTTAAGACAATTTTTTGGAAAATCTACATTAAAATCTGCCGTAAAATAATTCTTTTCGATAGAGAAATTGTGTTTAAAAAATCTAATAAGCGGTCGCAGAATTCCTGCAAAACTCCCAAAGGCGACCTGTAACCGCAACACACCACGACTCCATAGTCAACCAACTCAACGGCACACACCTCAAAATCTACTTCCTTACACAAACCCAAAACCTGAAATATGTATACAGTGTGTCCAAGATAAGGATCCTAAGCATGGGAATCTCAGTACCTGTAGGAGATATAGCTTAGGTTAAATTAGGAAAAAGTTGCGTTCTTTGAAGCTTATTTACATGCCGTGTAGAAACTTGAATAATTTTCATGGCCTGCTGAGATATTTAGGAGAAACGGGAATTTTAAAAAAATAGAAAAAATTCAATTTTCCTCTAAACTACAAAAAAAATATGGCACGTGATACATCGTTGAATTGGTAATAAAAAATGGAATCAGATACCGGGTGTACTTTTTTTTCGTGCCATATAAAAAAATAAAGTTGATGATGGTTTCTCGAAAAATATAATATAATATAATGAGTTAATACACACTGCAGCGGCAATCGAATAATTACGGCCTCTTAATTGAGCCTTAACTTTGTTGGCTCTACTATTTTTCGTGATCTTTCATAAGATCTTCTAGAATTCACTTGAATCCTAAATTCGTCAATAAAATATATTTCTTTTCTGGGAATCATTATTCTGTATTTTTATAGAACAGCATAATCAAACCTACCTTGGATAATATTTTGCGCGTTACGTCTTTCTGGCACAAAAAAAAAACGCGAAATGTGAAATGCCTTGATCGCTTTGCCAATGTTTGATAAGCTTGCCTCTTGTTGCAGATTTTGCTCTAACAATTTGGTTTTTATTTGTTTTAGTTTCGTAATTAAATTGCTAATATTTTCGTTTTTATCTTGAGTAAACTTATTGGGGCAAAACTGTTCTTTTTTTTAGCTCGTTTGTCATTTTGTAAGTCCTGTGAATTTTTTTTAGTGTTCTGAAAAATATTTAATTGTCGTCCTATCTGGACTGGCGAACTACTATCGTTCATTCCTTTGATTATTAAAGCGCGTGTGTACCTCGTTCGAGATTTTGTTGTCTTGCCTTTTTTCAGCATTCACTCTTACATACATGTAATAACAAAGCGATATAGTTTTGACAAAAGGAAATAGTTTTGACAAAAATGGAAACAATTTGACATACACAGCACCCTCTTTAATTAAGACGTGAAATAGTTTTGAGAAATAATGAAATACATTTGACAAAAGAGGAAAACGAAAGGAACATTACTGTAATACACTTCACAAATATCCTTTACTTGCTGTAGTTGCTTTCATAATGTTCATTCATCAAAAATGTAGTACAGTAGTTTTTGACGAAATTCAACATTATCGCTGTCCAACATTTCTTCGTCGATATTTTGCACGGAATAACTCAGTAACTAGTTGAAGTTTTTCGGAGACACTCTTGCGTATGCTAGTTTTTGTAGATGTAGCTAAGGAGGTTCTTTTCTTAACTTTTGTATTCTGGCACTAGCTGCCGTTGCCTTAACGAAATCAAATTTTTAAACCGTCTCTTTAAGCGCGAAACTACTTGACTTGCGATGTTTTTTAGTTAAACACTTGTAAAAGAAACTTTTTTCTTGAAGTGCTTTAGAACTGCGAATTGACAATAAAATTGCTATTCAGTCGCGTGACCAATTGTTTGACCATATCATCAAAATTTGATGTATGATTTGTTTGTATTTCAAAATTAGTTAGATTCTTTTCTGGGAAGAGATAAACTCTTAATATATAAACAAAGCCCAAGCGGTAGTAGATTTCTTGAAAATTGGATGAAGGAACGATTTCGAAAGTATCATTTTACATTCCATGTATACAGCTCTGCGTAAACGTTCGGTTATAATGTACAAAAGATTTCAGATAACCTACTAACCAAATTTTTGATCTATTGTTGCGAAAACATTGCGGAAGCCGCATCCGTTCTCACATATATTTTAGCAAGGAGGAAAGATAAAGATACCCGAAGCGCGATTGTAAATTTAATTTAACAATACGGAAGCATGAATGGACCAATAAATTATTCAAATGAGTCCGCAAAAGCTCACAATATACTACAGAGCGACTTCAACAGTTGTTCTAATTAAATATTTACATGCGGAATGAGGCAAGCGTTCTCTTTGTGCCGGCTTTCGTTTTCTTTTTTATATGCTTGGAATGCCCGACGAACATTAAGTAGGATCACATTGTAAAACGGCAAGGCAATTTGCCCAAAATAATCTCAACGTACTTTGGTTTCGAACTGAAATTTAATTAATCTGGAGTTTTATTGGCGTGTTTCGTGAAGAAGTAAATAAAGGAGATTTCACTTATGATAACTATAAATGAATCTGAATTTAACAAAGCGGAAAGCACAGTACGTTGGAATGTTCATTGCAGACAAAGTATCAACACAAAGCTGCATCTCGTGCGTTGTGGAAAATGCTTAAGGACTGTTAAATGTATGTACATGCCCAAGCAGAAATATAAACGCTGCGGCAAAAAGCTTACGGAATAAATACTTGTCCGGTCAAAGTTATTAAGATAACGTGTTTAAATACAGTCATTTATAAATATTATTTTGTCGTATAAAATATGAGATTTGGCAAATCCTGTGCAGTAACTTCAGTATGTTTAGTGACACTTTGAGGTTTTCAACAGGACAAAAGTTTTACACCGAAAACGTATCAACGGGCTACATGTAGTATTATTGATATGTACTACTAAGAATATGGGTAAAAATGGCATAGAGGTTCTAGAAATACTTTTCAATAAAATATGGAGGGAACAGTCAATACCTGAAGATTGGGAAGTGGGGATAATATTACCTATATACAAAAAAGGAGACAAAAAGAAATGTAAAAACTACAGAGGAATAACTATATTGAGCACTATGTTAAAAATCTACGAAAGAATTTTAGAGAAGAGGCTAACAATAGTTACAGATCCACAACTTGAAGAACCGCAGAGGGGATTCCAAAAGGGAGAGGCATTCAAGATAATATATTTACTTTAAAACAACTAATTGAAAAGAACATTGGTGATTCTGCCATTTATGTCGCTTTTGTAGACATTGAGAAAGCCTTTGACTGCAT
>SMLS01074689.1:0-41624 GCA_004785975.1 Popillia japonica | reverse complement strand
GCACATTTATTTTTCAGTGTATCTTTGGTTTCATACTGTTTTAAAAATGAATTAGATACTGCTTGTCGCGGCTAACATTTGCTTAGTGTTTTGAGACATATAGCTGTCAACTTCATGTTTTCATTTGTTTCTCTTTCGACAACAATAAGCGGATGAGGTAGTGTTAATTTTCAATTTACAACAAATATAAAATATAATTAAATATATTGACAACGAATTTTATGTACTGTTTTTCATAAATGGTATTTTATGCATTAAAGTCCTTCTGTCCGTGGCGATAAAAAAAATTAATTACGAGATTACATGGCTAGCGGCTTATTTTTATGTTGAAAGAGAAAGAACTTTCGATTACGATTTTTCTATGCGGTACTTGGTCTACTTATGGCATTTGGTGTTGTGGCCATATACGCTGCTTCTTTTAGTTTTCTTTTCATACAATGGTTTTTCCTTGTCAGGATTGTCGCTTTGTCTCATTCAATCCTGTGATCTTCCCCAGGTATGCTAATTCTGACTTGCATGGGTCTGCTTATTTCTCCGATGTATGTTCTTCCACATTCACAGACACATACGCATAAAAAGCCTATCAGAAAGAAAAAAACCAGGAGAATAGGCAACAAGTACAGAACAGCAATAAGAACGACAAGCACGAGCAGATCAACCCTAACCAAAACCAAGCCGGACAACGTGAACCAATGAATGAAGGATATATACCAAATACCATGTGAATCTGGAAGAACGTACATCGGTGAAACAAGCAGACCTACGGAAGTCCAAATCAGAGAACCTAGAAAGTTGGTTCGACTAGGGAAAATGTAGAAATCACGCTTGGCGAAACATGCATGGGAAGAAGATCACACGAACTGAATGGGACAAAGCGACAATCCTGGCAAAAAAAACATTATATAAAAAGAAAACTAAAAGAAGCAGCGTATATGGCCACAACACCAAATGCCATAAGGACACCAAACCTGGACATCAAAGATGTCTGCTTACCTATAATTAAAAATAGCCTAAGCAGAAGACCGGCAACCACGATACCAGAGGCAGAATAACTGGTGACGCATAAAAAACCTACGCGGGCCATAGCTAAAACTAGAGCACCTTTTTGAAGGGGACTTGATCTCAAAATCTCGCGATAAACGATAGGAACTGTTTCTATAGAAATTCAGTTATTTTCATATCAGGGTGCTTCCACAATCCATCACGTTTGAACTATAACTAAATTTCTAGGTTTCATTCAAAGTTTGAAGAATATAAAATATATGTCATTAGTATAAAAAGTAACGGTAAAGTATTGGTTCAATATAAGATGGAGAACTAGAAAGTGTATTGCTCTATCGGTCAATAAAAATCTTAAACCCCTGTAACACTTATGTGAAATAGTTAAATGATTGTATTAAATGTAAACACGTAATCTGCGTCAAACTAAGTATCTACTGGAAAATAATAAATAGAATTGTTAACTAGAAATATCTTAGAAATAATTTTTTGTCAACTATAGTTCTTAACAGAGAAATCCTTCCAACACACACATATCCGTGTAGTAGCTTATGGTAAAATCCCTAATCTGGTTGCAAGTGAATAGAAAATGTCAAAAGCAATAATGCACACATGATTTTAATGCGTCAAATATTTTATATCTAACAAGAGAATATATGCTAATTTCCACTGCATAAGGTGGATATGCAATAACGGTGAATGTAAGTTGTATGACTCATACATCTTCTTGCATGGTCTATGCTTGTTAAAATATTACAAAGCTGTGCTTGTGGAAATTGCATTGCATCCTTATGCCTACACACTCTAAACAGTTACTACAGAATATTTTACGGATACGACTACGTTATTGTTAAAGTCGAATATTATTACGTTACTTAGTGAAAATTATAATATGAGAGTTTCAATCTTTGTCTAATATGGGGTATGCATACATAATAAAACCAATATCAATGATTTCCTTTTATTCAGTTTCATCATCAATGTGGTGTAAAGTTTTTAACCTACAACACTCCCCATACCAACCTTATGCTCAAAGCTTCACTCGTTCATATGAAACAAAACGCCAATAACATCTATAGCGATATTTGTCTTAGTAGAGAATTGGGGAAGATTTCATCTAGATCACCTCAGACTTTAATAGTTTCAGTGTTAATTTTGTGTGTTATAGTTAACTTATTATATACTTATACACTAGTTATATTCCCATTTTATAATCATTGTATCATCTATTGTATACTATGATTTCTTTGCATTATGCATACACTATCACATATTTTGTCCTGTTATTACGTAATCACCTGTTGGGCAATAAAACCTGTTGGGCAATAAACTATATTTTATTATTATTATTATCATCATCATCCAACTGATTGGTAAATGGTTCTAAAATTTCTGCGCGGTTTATTATTATTATTATTATTATTATTATTATTGGCCTCGGTTTTCACCATTAGCCACTTACTCAATCCTAACGACCCGAATGGACACGAGGCAGACACAAGACTCGCTTCACACCCGGGACCGATCGGGCGACTTCATCAACACATCACAGGCAGGTCCCTGGAGAAAAAGGATAACCCACACAGGAAAGATTCTGCGCGGTTTAAGCAGTTAACGTTCGCTGAAAAGATATTGGTCCTATTACTCGCCTTTGACTTATCGCTGCTCAAACACCTACATATTTTCTCTGGACCTAGCGCTTCCTCAATAATTGCATGCGAATTTTCACTGCTCCAAATTTTTGTATTTTGTGTAGTAGCAGCATCCCGTTTTGCAAAACCATGCTTCATCAGTAAAGATGACTCTTTGTGAAAGTTTTGCATTATTATAGTTGATACCTAAAGCCAATTACAAATTAGTAGTCTTGTGGGTAATCAGTTTCTAACAACTGTTGTACTGCAGTCATACGGTATGGATAAAGTTGTAAATATTTTTTTTTCAATAATTTGTGAGTTGTACCAATAGAAAGGGTAATTTGTGTGACTCAGATGTCGAGCGATGTTTGTAGCTCGTTTTCCATCGACGTGTGTGTATTGAAGGGTATAAACGGCGTAAAGTTGAAAGTATGCCGAAAACGAAAGAGTTATCGACAGAAACCTATGTCCAGATATTCAGTTACCACAAAATCGGTAAAACCAATCGCGAGATTGCGAAACTACTACTTAAACAAAATACGGTCATGACGTCCTAAAATTACAATCCCGACAGAAGATCGTAACATCGTCTTAATCAGTAGAAGAAATTGCCGCAAAACATAGCCAGAAATTGCCGCCAAAGCCAACGTCAATCGCCAGAAAGCAATCAGTCTGGCCACGGTTAAGAGATGTTTAAAGGAAACTGGTTTACATGTTTGCTGTAAAAAAAGTCCTTGCTACGCAAGTAAAATACAACTAAATGATTAAATTTGGCACGAGAACATAAAGATTGGACCATGGAACAGTGTATTGTGAACGAATGAGTCCCAATTTGAAGTTTTTGGTTCCAGAAGAAGGGTATTTGTATGGAGATCAGCTGGAGAACGATTAGCTGAACGCTGCATAGTGCCTACAGTTAAACATGGGCGAGGTTCGGTCATGATTTGGGGGTGTTTTGCCGGGACCACTGTAGGGGATTTAGTGTGAATCGAGGGGATATTAAAGAAAGAGCGCTACCAAGAAATTTTGGATGAGCACGCCATTCCATCGGAAACAAAGATAATCAGCGAAATCTTCGTGTTTCAGTGGCCTGCACAGAGTCCAGACATCAATCTAATCGAGCTTTTATGGAACCATCTCGACCGACAAATTTGACAATCAGCTCCTACATCTACAAGAACACTGTGGCACTAACTACAAAAAGCGGGGAGATACATAGACCCATTATCATTGACGAAACTAATCGAAAAAAAGCCATTGTGCGATTGTGTACTTTCGTTGTTTTTTTTTATTTTATTCTATTCCGAATTTTGTTGTTATTTCTTGTATTGATACTTATATATATGTACATATACTAATTATTGAAAGTTTAAATTAATTTTTCTTGTGGTAGTGGTAGTAACATTGTAATAAGTTGTGCAGAATACATTTATTTTTATACATATACATAAATAGAACGTTGTAAATATATATGGCGTATATAAATTTACGAAGTTAAAAGTATCAGATAAAACTTCAGACATTTTTACTTAAGTTCAGGTAAATATGTGCTGTAAGTGGGTTTTGATATGATTTAATACCATTTTGTTAGTTTAGTTCTTTCATTATAATTTATCTATAATTTTTCCACGTAAAAAAGTAATTTGAATAAATATGAGTTTTCAGCTCCGCAGATACAATGTTCGATGATGTTTATGATTGCTTGATGGTTTTGACTATGACTGTTTTTAACAATTCGACAAATTGGTAGCCTTACACCGAAAATTTACTACTGCAACGAAGTTAAGTTTATACTAAAACTAAACTATTATCTCCGATTCTTTAACGGCATTGTTATTATATCATAGAGGAAAATTTTAATGAACCAAACATCTATTTACAGTTAGTTTTTCGTTATGTTCGCTATGTTTATTAATGAAATTATCAGATTGTAATAAGCATCAGGCGACGGGAATTAAGATTTAAGTAATAAAAGTCTAAAGCGATTTGCAGGATCACTGGGGCGATTAGAAAACTGTCGGATATATCTCAATCCAGTCTACAATAGCAACTTGTAATATATCTGACTACATATATCAACGTTTTCACCACCAATTTCGTTAACAAGAAATCAACCCGTTACACAGAAATAGTTAAAGATTTAATTTTCTCGCGTAGACATAAAAAGTTTAATTTATAGACGACTAAAACACATACTTCATAGTATGTATACATACTCAATTATTTGAAATGAATAATGGGTTGGTATTGTAATATCTGACGTATATCGTAAACTCATAATATAGAATTAATGTTCTTAAATGTGTGCGATACAATGTACTACAACTAGTACATTGTATCGCACAGACATGAAGGATGGATAAATAAAGACATAATCATATATGCTTCTAGAAGGACCGAGTGGAACGTTAAAGTCGCCAATCGAAAAGCAAACCGTCCACGTGTTATTAACTTAATCGTCGTCCGAACAAACAGCTTTTATCAAAGGTTAAACATTAAACAACCAAAAAAGCAGACCGAGTCGATCCGGTCCTTGTGTATATCAAGGGCGATAACAGTCCCACCATCGTGACACCTATCGACTATAACGCTGAGCTTCGTTATAAAAGGTGTATAAAATTTTAATAGTCACAGTTCATCGAACGTGAAGCTTTACGTAACTTCAACACAATGTTTTTGTATTCAGATAAATTACTTTGTATAGATGTGTGTAATGTAGATTAATAGTCACGATCCGTGAAATATTGACAATGCAAGAAAATGGACAACTAACAGTTTAACACAAATTAACTATAACATTTTTCATCAATTTAGTAATATATACACAAATATTAATGAACTAACTAACACTATCCGCGTAATAATAAAAATGAAATTATTTTTTCAAATCCTGCGTCTAAATACAGCCTTGAACATTTGCCTGGGGCACCTCTAAAAAGTTTTATTATACGTTACCCACTGGAATTATCTGCATTCTACAAGAACTTTTATTTACTAATGCACATTTTATGACGCTGAAATGCAGAATTCGGTTTTATAATCCCCTATTTACATATAAATATCAGTCTATTGCTTATTTCTAGAATTTAATCAGTATTGGTACGTTGGCGATTGAAGAGTTTTCTAGAGCGTTAGTTTTATTATGTGAGTGTGCTGTGTGTTGTTTTACTTTTGTATAGTGGATTGTATGAAGATGCCTAAAAGACAGGAGTTAACTATAGTAGAACGTAGTGAAATAGTGTTGCTACATTCGCAGCGTACTTATGTCGCAGAAGAAAATTGCATCAAAAATGAAGCGTTCGCGACATGCGATAAAATTAACCATTAAACGATTTCGAGAAACTGGATCGTATGAAAATCGACAAGAAAGTGGGAGAAAACACGAAACCACTGCGAGACAAGATCGCTACTCGGAGCGTTTAGCTTTAAGGAACCGGTTCCAAACAGCCAAACAGTTGGCCACTGACCTATCGGCAGAACAAGGCGTTTCTGTATGTGACAGAACTGTTAGAACAAGGTTAGGAGAGGTGAATTAACAACTATTTTGTTCCATTGTTACCCAAAACTTCCAAAAATGCACACACATACCACCAATTTGCTCAATTTGAAAAAGTAATTATTGTTAATTATCCAATTCAGATGTTTCGTACTCCTGGAGCTCAGTTTGTTCAACGAAGACCTGGGGAAGCATTTCGTGGTGATTGTCTCATCCCAACCATCAAACATGGCGGTGGCAGCGTCATGATTTGGGGATGCATATCAGCAAATGGCATAGGAGAAGTGTTTGTGTGTGATGGTAGGATGAATAGCGAGCGCTATATCTCGATTCTAGAAGAGGTATTAGAAGCATCAGTGCTAAAATTATATGACAGGGTTGAAGCAGAATATTTATTCCAACAGGACAACACACCCTGTCATAAACCTAGAATGTCGATGGAGTGGTTTCATGAGAACGGGGTCCGTTTACTTGAATGGCCGGCGCAGTCACCAGTTCTGTCGCATACTTATAGAAAATCTGTGGCGCATGCTAAAGCTAAAGCTTTCCAATTACAATTTCAAAAATAAAAATGACCAAAGGAATAAAATTGTACTGGAATGTGAGGCACTTTCGCCTTAAGTTTGTTTACGTTTAGTAGACTCAATGCCTAAAAGGTTGAATGTTGTTATTAAAGCAAATGCTGGTGCCACCAAATATTAAATTTATTATTAAAACCTTATTTGGCGAATATGTATACATGTAGTTTTAATTTAATAGCCCACAATTTATCCTTACTTAAAATATGTTCAAAGCTGCATGTAGATGTAGATATAAACAATAAAAGACTCTATAGATATCCAATTTCAAAAGTGGGAAGGTATTGAGCATATTATTGATCATATGTAGGCATGTATATTTGTATGTATATGTGTAATAGATAATTTTTGACTAATACAGCGAACGTTCTTGACTTGACTATAGAAACATATTCATTAGACTATTTAGTGTACATATGTACGTACTTGTAAATCGTCAATATGTACATACATACCTATGTAATACATACTGTGATAGAAATAATTGGTGAGCACACCCTGTATAATTTGAACGCGTGAAGATACATCGATAAAATTTACGGAGCATCAGGGTTTCGTATATACGAGTCTATGCAGCGAGTTTCGACTTTTTCTATTGTTGTATTTTTTACTAAGCGGTTACGACCTGTAGAACATGCCGTCGCCATGGAGCTCGAAGAGGGTAACCGAAACCGGTCGTTCTTAGTGTCGTGTGAAGATTTAGTAAGTAGTTGTATTCCCTGTAAAATGGCAGATTGATCGCGCTACTTAAGCGAGTTTGAGAGAGGAATGGTTGCGGGGAGGAACATAGCGGATGTATCCTTCCGTGAAATTGCGCGTTGCCTGGGGCGATCTTTGTCGGCTGTACAACTGGCATGGTGAGAGTGCACTGAGGCAGGACGTACACACCTTCAGCCGCGAGCGGACGCAACTGGGATCCATTTGGCCAGCAGGAAGGGAAGGCGCACTCATTACGCGACCTCTACAGCGCCGTTTGTTGGAGGGTGGACTGCGAGCGCGCCGTGCGTTGCAGCGACTTCCACTCACTGTACCAGTGAGTCAACGCAAGGTATCAGTGGGTTATCGAGCTCATTTTATTTTCCAACGAATGCAGATTCTAATTGGGTGTCGGCGAAGCACATTTGATTCGTCGGCGACCTGGTGTGCGTCTACTAGAGCAGTGCGTTCACCCATGCCATATCTACCGCCAGCAGAGGATTATGATATGGGGTGCTGTTACATAGAACGTGTGTACACGTCTGCTGCGTATACAGCAGAAGATGACGGGTCGTCAATATGTAGATGAGATGCTACGACCGGTCGTGCTTGCCTACGTTCGGTGGCGCCCACTATACGCTATACATGCACGACAACGCTCCACCACACGTCGCGCGTGTAGTACAGGCCTTTGTGGAAGAGAACCATATTCAAATGCTTCCATGACCAGCTCGTTCTCCGGACCTGAATCCGATCGAACATGTCCGGGATATGATAGTTCGGAGACTTCAACTTTATGTGGCTTCCCCCACTAACGTTGAGCAACTATGGAGGCGAGTTGAGACGGCATAGTGGGCCATCCTCTCCTCCTGCTATACAACGACATATTGGCTCCATGCCTCGTCGTGTAGCGATGGTAAGCACCGCACGCGGGGGATACTCCCGCTATTGATGTATCCTCTCCAGCAGGGTTACAGCGCTACCTGCATGAGGGTAAGTTATACTGGTTTAGTACTACTTCTGTACCAAATTTTATTGCGCTAGAACCATACGTTTAGATTGTACAGGATGTGCTTCTCAATTATTTCCATCAGTGTATAACATAAAACTGATCATAATAAAACCAGAACTTAAAAGCAATTAAGCATTTTTAGATGCATTTACCAGTAATTCGTTAGCATTTGTAAGCCACCAAGATATTGTTAACAATAAAAAATCAGAAAATATGCAGCAATACCATTTCCGAAGGTGTATGTTTGATCTATAAACGTTTTAGGTTTTGATTGTTCCTGTCTTTGAAAGAAGTGTTAGTGGATACTAAATTTGTTTTGATGTTGCTACCTTCGTAATTATAGCAAGCCAGTACTACCTTCTGCAGACGACGTAAAGTTTATGCTCCCATTAGAACTTTAGACGATGTGACTCATCTTCAACATAATTTAGACCATATTTTCAACTGGTGCTTCTTAAATGATTTAAGGTTAAATGTTAGTACTGTGTACTTCTTACCTTTACGAGAAAATCAACCCATTGTATTTAATACGGGATATATATTTCAAGACGACTAACGGTTAGAGATCTGGGGTTTTTTATTTGATTACCGATTGAGTTTGGGGAACATCTTGCTGATTTGTGCGGTGCTGCTTTAAAAACTTTAGGTTTTCTATGGATTGGCCACCACCTTACATCTACATACATCCAACTGAGCATTGGACAAGTTCAATGGCGTTTCAAAAACTACCTGTCCTTTAAAATGGATAACCAGCATTCAGGTATCGACTACGAATCCCTGTTGGAATGGTATGGCGGGCGATCGTTGGAACACCGTCTGGAGCAAAATTCTGTTTGGAAAATTGTTCGTGGTAGTATTTACTCTTCTGATGCTAATTTCTTGTATAATGATACATTTTTTTGATGTTGTTGATAAACGATCTTAGTTCCTAGTTTATCTTTTTAGTTTCTTTAATATACATATTATATTATGCTATATGTACTCTTTATACATATATATTATATATGTATTATATGTATATATGTGCATATGTACATACTTTAGTTTGTTCTGTAAAAGCTTTTGCCGTTAGACAATAAATTGTTATTATTATCTTCACATTTTGTTTGCTGTATAGGTACTGTTTGCAGAATAGACTATCGTAAATATGTAGCAGAAACGGCACAATTTTCCGATCATATTATATATTTAATTTTGACGATTAATCTCACGTTTATTACTCAATTACTTCATGTTAGTCATCATCTTGCTGTAATAAAATGTTCCATAGGTATATAAAGATCTTTGGATATAATAGCAGCAATACGCGACTGACAATAGAGGCATAGACACGTATTTCATACAATTGACAAGAAACTTAATCAGTTAGTCTTAACTCCTTACTTAATCAGAATGTCGCATTATAAAAATATAGAAGTAGTATTTGCATTGACATTGACAAAGTTAAACGTAAGTACACACAAAACCTCACAATCTCTTGGATTCACCAGTACTTTGAAATGATTCGAAGATCTTCTAGGTAATCGCAATCTTGTAATACCAGGAAACGTATTTTTCCAACATCCATTTCAGTGAATAGCAAAAGGATGATTGTTTGTTTCAAAAATATTAACATAAGATATGCAGACATCAGTTGTTTGGTTTATATATTTCGTAATTTCTAGGTAGATAACACAGCCGCGTATGTTTAAATAGGTATACCTATACACACCGAAAGAAGCTAGAATGTCTACTTCATTTGTCCAATATTTTAAGTTTTTAGGGAATAAAGTAGTTCCAACGTATGGGGATGGCAAAGAAAGTATTAAAAGTATATAAATGTGTCAAATAAAGATAATCGAAGGTTAAGTAGTAGTAAAGAGTATATCTATATATATTTATACAAAGAATTTGTAGTGCAATAATGAAGTATATTAATTGATGAAGTATACTGAAGCTCTCTACACTATAGGCTTGTTTTGGTTCCACACTCAAACCAGTTCAGAATCGTTGTAAACATGCGACCAAATAAAAGTTATGTTAGATATTAGTCACACAGATGGTCTATGATTATGACGGTCGACTATTAGAACTGGTTCTGAACCGTTAAGAATGCGAAACCAAAACAACCCTTAGCTAGATAACATTGGAAATAAAGTAGTTCTAGCTGCATAATTAATTAGAAGATGGTGAATTAATCCGTCCAATTAGTTGACATACGATTACTACATATTTCTTCTATGTTATTGTTGATACTATACTTTTGGCATTAGTATCGATACCATCAAGTTTCATTGATCGCAAGAAAAAAGTATACCTGTATGACGACAATGTTGAATCTGTGATTTAAATGGGTACTAAAACCGGTTTCAGCATTCATTACTAATTAATTCTAAACAGTTAGTATTTTGTCACTACATGTGCTATATTTTCCGGATACATTAATTAATTTCTACGTCAAATTGTCAAAATTTACCATTTCTAGATCATATCGGAACACGACAGCTATATACCTCTAATTTACATACGTGCAAACGATGTTTCTGTTACCGCAGAACTTCGTCCATTTAATAATGCAGTCGTTAACTTGACGATCGTGTAACCCTACATGTCGATGACGAATGGTGCCTTTGCACCCATCGAATGATGTCGAAACCAATGCTATAGCAACAACGGCCTCGTTCGATGACGTTCATAACCGCATGTCTCATTCTGTTATTCAGTTTTGTAACAATCGTATAACGCTCAGGTGGTCTTTATGTAGTACCCACACACTTAATGTAAATTCATAAATACTTACATACAGACACCGGTTAAAATATTTGCCCACCACCCTGCGTTAGTCTTCAATAAAGCGCAGAAGACATTTTAAAATATCTTGAATGTTAATAGGCAATAACGTTTAGTCATAATTATAACAGCGTTGTTGCATCTGTTGCAATCGCTTTTTGCTTTGTTACAATAAATAAGCCTTTAAGGAATCTCACTTTAGCTGGCATGCTAATCAAGAATTTAATGAATTATAGCGGTCTAATATAATTTAATATCTTCACATTGATCTTTCCTATGCAACTACCTCGCCTTGTATAGTTTACCATCTAAGCTTATCCATCGAAGTCTCGTTGCCACAAAGTTAAAATTAAGATCGTATTGATGTGCAACAATTTCCTGTTGTGTACATCAGCGAAGAGGAAGAAAATGCCCACAAACAGTAAATGAAACGCGATTTTGTAAAATGTACGCTAGTATTGCTGTGTCAATCAATTTTGATGCTAAACTTTGAGTATATATAGGTATGTTTAGACAAAAATAATTATTTACCATATTAAATATCAAACCGGCAGCACGTTTTTACTATAAAGTAAAGGATAGATACTTTTTAAGAACATTCTGGTACACAATAAAAATATAAAAGTAGTTTTTGCTAAGAAAGAAACCAGAGATTTATTTATTGCGAAAGGAATGGGCGCCAGCATATGTTAGTAGTGATTTAGTAGACCACGCTTGGCTACGCACTTATTTCAAAACTAGATACAACCGTTAGAATTATATGGTGACTATGAATTAATGTTTACATCATGGTAGCTAAATTTTTAGGTTTATATGTTATTTATTTACTAATGATATTTATTCGGCTTTATTTGATGTTTCGACCGCTACATTATTATTCATAAAGTAATAAAGATTTAGATAAAGTCACACGTTTCCTTAGGAAAGAGAACGCACTAGAGTCCCATTCTGTGTAATGATGTGATATGGCAACGTAGCAGGAAAGTTTAATAATATATTTATCAAAATAATAAAAGAATTGGTACATTTTAAATTAGATATCTCATTATGATCTTCTTGAGTAAGCTTATGTTTCCCCATAGCCAATTACCCATAATTATATACATTGGGGCTAAATAGTGTCAATATATGTATGTTTATAATAAAAGTTTTATTTTTACCAATTAATTTCGATCTTATAGAAAAAGTCAGCAACTTTTTCGTTTATAAGAAATTGCCCATTCAATAAAACATACAGAGGGTGTGACATCCAAAAATTGAGCTCCATTAATAACACAGTTATAGCAATGATGTTGAATTAATTGTGTGAAGAAGTTTGGCAAGTTTCAGGCCTCGCAGAATTTTAGTTGTAACGGTACCACAAAAAAATGACAAGAAAATGATGAAGAATGTTGGTGATGAACTCTTTATAAGCTGTTTAAACCAAACTTGTTACAAGCTAATTTAAACTGCTTAACCAGAATGCAAATGTTGCTTAACCATAGTACAAATGTGTCATGCTGCAGATAGAGTTTTTCTTCTACTTACATCAATTTACCGCAATTTATTTCTTATATGGTACCATCGAGTGTAAGTGGTCTACTAACATTTCACATATATTCATGTTTCCATAAACCATTAACAAGCTAAAACATTTACCTTCAATAACTTCACGACGTAATAACAAATTTTAAAGCGTTATAAACTAAGTGCCCGTTTATTTATATTATTCGGTCGAGTGTAAATTCCCACTTACTACCATTTTATAAATAGTTTACTTAAGCATTTCTACACCCATGATGAATAGCTCCCGTTAATTGCGAAAGGTGTTCGATAGACGGCAGGGCAACTATCGGTAACACATGAGCATGTTATTGGTTTTAATATGAGCGTATATCTTCGTGCATGTAAAATAAATATAATGAACGTTATTCAGGAAGTAAATTACTCATTTAAATTGCACCGAGGAATTTAATTAAATATGTTCCTTGAAAGATTCTATTTTTATAGGCGGTGCATTGATAAAAGATGTTAATCAATGATAGATATTGGCAAGCGGAATGATATTATATTGTATCTACAAGTGATAGATACATCACTATATGTTTGATTGAAAAGATTCCAATTAAGACAATTTGCATCGACCAGAAGTCAATTTGTTACTTAAAGCAACTACAACATGCACAATTAACTGTGCTTTAGAAGGAGTTATGCTCTAAGCAAGATAGGAAATTTCTCAAATAATTGACTGGTAGCTGTATTATCGGGACAAGGTATAGTAATGCCGCACTAAAAATATTGCAACAGTTTATAGTTTTAAATTATACATCATTCAACGGAAATTATGTGCAACTCCAGGTTTGTGAATATACATCTTTCCTTTTTCTCCCAGAGGTTATTTCCAAATGGTAGACTGATTAATTTATATTTAGCTGCTCGACAGGTATGTACCTGTCTAGTACTACTATACCTATGTTTATACTATGTTTAAAAACAACTACTGCAGCATGTCGGGTTCCACTGATCATGTGACTCAAAATACTAAACTTGTTGATTTACTGGATACTAGACTAATAAACGTACTAATATGTCATTTAGAACACATTATGGGATATCTACTAATACTGGAAGAATATTTTTTCAAACTGATATGAAATATTATTAATTTCACAAACTAAGACCAACAACTACTTACACACGTACACATGATTTACTTAAAAAATTCGACTATGGTTGACTGACGTAAATTTGCTGTTCTAATTTTGAGTGTTTCAAAATGCATTTCCAATCGTTTGAGTAAAGCAAATGAATCCAAATCTCCATTTTCGGTGCTAAATTGATTTAAATCTTTTACTACTTCTAATGCATGAGCCTAATTGTTTATGGTACTTTTCTTCGCTAGTACTAGATAAATACATTATCCCAGGCTGTTTGAATTAAATAAATTAAAGTAAATCTACCGCTTTTACAGTATCAGTAATATCATCTAATTTTGATATCGAGTGTTTGAGCACCAGTAATCTATACCAAGTCTGAAATTTTTTATAATTCCTTGGTCTAGTGGCTGACTTAAAGCAGTTGTAGCAAGAGGAAGAAACATAACTTTTATATTTTATAATTTTATTTCCCGTGGATGACATGCTGCGTTGTCCATAAACAGTAAAATATTTCTATTTCATTTTTTCTTTTAGAGATAAAGTACGTTTTTTGGGTGACATGATATAACCGGACGCAAAGAAAGACCTTTTTAAACTAAATTGATATCAAATAAAAATACTATAAGTACATAACAAACCACTTACGTAGGAAGTTCTCCGCAGATACAATACCCTATTCATTGACTGTATGCTTTGCACACACACAATTTACAATTTATTCGCTGTCCGTACAAGAGGGTAAAAAGAGGCGATTTGTGTGTCCGCGTCCTGTTAATAGAGTGTTCGCGTAAGAGAATATGTTTTATTAAAGAAACATAGCGGTTTTGGCGGTTCCAACAGAAATGTTCGTTGGAGAGGAATGTCCGTGTAAGAGAGTGTCCGTTTCAGAGAAGTTTTACTGTATACATATGTATACATACTGCTCACTACATTACATACTAGGCCAGTTATTTTACCTCGACAAATTCTTCATACGAATAGAAACATTTATCAACTAAATAATTTCTCAGAACATTCTTGTAGTTACTTAAGTTTATCTGTGCTTTTATCTCACCCGGCAACTTATTATACACCTTTATGGCTCGATATTCTGGAGTTCTTTCAAACAGAGCAGTCCTATGGCAAGGTATACGCAAATTATCAGCTCCCCTAGCGGTCATGTTACTGTAATATGTAGAGTTTTTATCAAGATTCCTGACATTTTTTGAGCCCATACTCCAAGTTCAAACAAATATATAGCGGGCATGGGAAGAATTTTCAATGCTTGGAACAGTGGACGACATGGTGTGTTAGCCGGTTTCGCTAACATACACCTAATTATTCGTTTTTGTGCCCTAAAGGCACGAATTGATTTCGTTGAGGCGACCCAAATAAGTATAGAATATTTATTCTGGAATAAATATAGCTAAGGCATGAATTATTATTATTATTATGTTATGTTGATTTTTTGAATAAAGTTGTGTTTGGTATATTCATTATGAGGGCTGTCCGTTTTATTTTGTATTTGTACTTAAACCGAGTCCAAACAGTAAGGTTAGGTAGTAAGTTAGGTAAACTTCCCCTACTTACGTAGTAGAACTTGTTCAGTACATAAAGTCCGAATAATATAGCAACTACAGCAAAAATAACAATTTACATTAATTAATTTACACAAGTATTAAATATGTGTAGACCTGCTCTTAATGGTAAAATCATTTCTGCCAGTTTTCTTAGTCTTATCTTCAGCTTAAAATGTTCATTGGTAGTGTTCTATTGCTAACATATCAAAAACATTTTCTGCTAGTACCTACTTAATTGGTACCGTTAACTCGGCTAACTTGACCGACCTGGGTGATTCATATTTATATTAAAATGCGAAATATATATGTTTCATTTTTTTATAATTTTATATACTATGCGGAATATAACACTGTTTAATATATGTTGGTTAAAAATTTTAGTAAAAAGAAAAAACACATTGAAAATTTTCGTTAAAAAGAATTTTTATTTAGTGTCAAAAACTTCATTTCTAGTAAGTAAACTACATAAATCTACGAATTATTGCATCAGTTATTCTATTGTGTGAACTTTTTTGAGCCAATTCCTGTAATTCATATTTTGAAATTTTTACCCCAAATGTTGCGTTAATTGTGAAAGAGCATAAATGTGACTTAATACGGAATCTTTGGCTATGTGATGGCAAGGCTAACTATCGATCTTAATATGCAGTTTAATATTAGTGCATCCGTCATTAAACTTCGTGAGAAAAAGAAGTCCGAAAACAACGAGACAAAAATGATAAAGAAACAAAAATGACGTAGAAGGTCGGTAAAGTATCTCAATAGCACAGGTTCCAACTAGTGTTGTGTCGTTCCGACCGGACTCGGTTTAAAGGAACTATTCCTCACGTGGAACTAAACGGAACGAGTTCGCTGGTTTGGACCGATATCGTTCCGAGTCCGGATCTAATTGAATGTTGTCCGTTGGCATTCAATATACATACATATATGCAGCATCGTTCGTTTCGTTCCTTCGGAACGATTGGGAACAATATTTATTTTGTATGCCGGCAACATCAGCACTACGCACTAGCTACATACATAGTTCCTTTATATCAATTCTAATCGGAACGATACTGATATGTATGTATGAATATACGGCAACGATTGCATGTGCTAATATATGATTTAGTTCTAAAGGAACGAAATGGAACGAGTCCGCAACAGGAACTAGTCTGGCCAACACTAGTTCCCACAGAATCTATTGCAAGCGTTAGTGGAACTCGGAAATTGCCTGTAAAGAAGTAGGTAGCGCAAAAGAGGATGTCCAGTGATTCCGAGTCACCTCACGAAATTCAACAATATATAATATTTTAAAAAGTACAACCATAGGGTAATATTTCAAGACAAATCTTCAAAATAGCTAGTTTATATAATTAGAATTACAGCACTTACAATTTTCTATTGAAACGTGTCTTTATCTCCACGTATTTCCTATCTTTTTCTCTCAAAGGACAATAAAACACAGTTGTATTAAAAATCAATTTATTACAGAGCTTAAATGATTAAGATTTCCGCAATAATACTTCTTCAGTGTATATCTTAATTAAAACATGTAGTGGCGTGAAGACATAAATTTCACGGAATATGAACTCAAATCCCAGTAATTATTGAATCATAATTATTTACCCAAAGGGTGTAGTATAAGAATCAGTGTTCATTTCTTTCCTATAATTGTTAACCATAATAACAAAAATGTATGTCTTTTATATCCAGACGGTTCTGTAGAATCGTGACTACCGCATTGTATTTAACGAAATCTGCGTTGAACTAAGTTATTGACTTTCTATGAGTTCGTTTTATTACCAACTCTCATAAATTACTAAAAATTTCATAAAAACTTCTGATAAAATCTCGATTATTTATAAAAATCCCCTGGATTAAAAACTTTAATCTTGTATTAATGTTCTTCATCTTTCATCAAGTATTTAGAATACTTTTTTAGGGACTATTTATTTACAATTAGTCGACTAATCTATACGAAACTAATATAAAATATGTAGATTTACGAGAGAAGCGCCATATCGTCGGAGTGGTAGAAAATGGCGAATTAGCGTGTTCCGTTTTACTTCATAATCACTTGCAATTCACCCATCGCTAGTATAATAGCGTGACTTTTACTCACTGTTATTCGATGATCTGTACTGGTAGTAGCTTTAAAGTTATTACTTTCTACTTAAGAACATCGTATTGTTTCGTTCCTTGTGACCCAACCAATGCAAATTAATTTTGCACGGTTTGGCCAATACTCACGCCATCGTAGCATTAGTGCAATTGGTAAACTAATTTGCAAAATAAATGAGATGGTATCTTATGGGGTACTGGCCCTTGTAGTTATTTCGCTTAGTGACTAAAAAACACTCGTGTATGGATACATATTAAAATACTGTTCTTATGCATAACTAATTTATTAAATTTTGTTATGTTGGTCTTAAGAAGTCAGTTCTATTTAACACCAATAGCAATTTATATTTTGAACATTTGTTTTCGAATATAAGAAAATAAGACAATTACTTTTGTTCTTTAGATAGTTGGATTAATGTGTATCGTAGTTATGCCATGTAACATTCTTTTATGTGTACCGTGCAAGAAAAATTATAATATCGCATGTGATCGTGGTGCTTGTATTAGAATTGTTGGCTACATTTGTTTTATAAACCGGCATCTATCATTTAGAATCATGTTATTCATGTTAGAAGACGCCCATCGAGTTAACACAAAACATGATAGTTATGAAAGAGAAAACTTAAATATGCGCCAATAAGACTAACCATTTAATAGTAACTCTATAGTTTAAAACATGTTTTATAATTTTAATTCATATTTAGTATTCGTTTGTCTGCTCAAATTATTTGCACCTCGTCAATTGGTAGGGAGTGTGACCCTTGTCTGTGATGCTGGTTGAACTACTATTCGTTTTCGGCACAGAAATTATAGCACAACATTTCTTGACAAACTTAAAACACATTTACACTAAAATAAACAACTGCTGCGGCAGTAGCTCGATACTGCAGCTGCATCTACCACAAATAAAAAATGAATAATGCAAAAATATACATAGAAATTTTGATTACACTTTTTTATGTTATACCGATAATCACAAAATTGTATTAGTAATTTAACATTATTTGAGGACAATTGCCGGCAAATTTTCTGGTTAACGCTAAGTTACAAATTGTTGAAATACCAAATCTATTTATAGAGTTGATGGTTATAGAGAGAGTAAAGGTAGAGTAATTTAGAAAACTATTTTAGATTAAGTCATTCATTCCGTGATTTAAATACATCAAGAAGTTGTGAAATTTATTACATAAAGTTGATAAAACTCAATGCGTTTTATAAAATTTCCAACTTGTGCAGATATTGGCAGGGTCAATTGAATTTTTCAAGATACCACGGAAACTTTACGACCAGAGACGTAGATTCACTGTCGCTTGTTCCAGACAGTTTACACCTATTTACAACTTTTAATCTGGAAGAGACTGGACGGAAAACTTTTATAGATTGCACTTAGTAAGGAAATTGAGAAACTGCAGGATATCGTTGTTTAGCTATGTTTTTTTTCCTTTTTCATACAGATACTAGAAGTTTCTAGATCGCAACAGAAGCCATTAAGAATTTATCTTATAAAACAGCGTCTGTTTATGTTTGTTGTTGAAAATTATAAGATTGTGTAAGGTTTTTTTTATAAAATAACGATTAACACTTAGTAGCTATCAGTTTTTTGTACAGATATAATAATACATCAATATAGTGTAAAAAAGTGTGAATCTACATGTATGGATAATTTTGTAGCACTAGCAGTAAATCTGTAGCAAATTTACTTAAGAAATGATATACTTAAGAAATGATATACTTACCTAAATATATACAATATTCATACTTGGATGTAGTAGGTACATCAAAATTTACATTTTAGTTTCATTCAGAGCACTGACAAGTAACGATCATTCAAGGTTGTTTAGTAGAATAAGTAAAATATTGCACATTTAAACAGAGCTGGTCATTAGTTGATCGTGATCATATAGTACCTATTTTAAGATAATATTGCAAAAATACAGATGGTATTTATAAGACGTTGAAATGATTGTATTTATAATAATAGGTTACAGAAAATGCTTACGAGTTGGTCAAAAGTAGGTTGCCTCCAATAAAATATATGAAATATGGGTAACACTTTGATACATTCCAAGATATTCCTTGACAATTTCAACAAGCCAAGAGCAAACGCTATCTTAGAACTAAGCAGAAACAGACTACGTGTCCTCACAGGTTTTCTTACAAGGCAATGTCAAGTCTGAAACAGAATAGTGACTGCCGTTTCTGCGGAGTGGAAGACGTGACTTCAAACTGCATCGCAATCATAGAAATTAGTTCTAACAGAGATGTCACAGACAAAGGACAAATATCTTGTCTCAAACCATCGCCGCTATTGGAATTTCTTAAAGCTCTTAGAATGAATGGGGAGCTATTAGTGCTAGAACTCCTATCAGCTTACAGTTCATATGAGGGGGTGCAATAGACCGCAGTCGCAGTACAATAGCACCTTTAAATCAAATCTAAATCAAAATGTGGATAACATTGCTAATATAGCGATTTGTTCCATTTTGACATGGTTGCTATTAAGTGTCTATTTGTGTCCCTTATCAGCAGTTCTATAAACATTTTCGAGACTTGATTCAGAATAACAACTACAAAAAACTTGATAAAAAATTAATTGCTTGTATATTATGCATACATGCCTTGATATTTTTAGTACAAATTTAACTATCACTTATGTAAAAATGTGTGTGTATTTTGTAGAGGATATGCAATTTTGTAACTTATTTTGTCAACGTAAAATGAGAAAGTCAAATTGTGTTATATTTTTAACAATACGGTAAAAAAGTAAAGCGCTTTCGCCAAGTAAAACAGATATTAGTATTTTACAAATAAAATTTGGAAAGATAAATACTACAATCTCCTGTATAACTCCAATATTTACTTACAAAGAAAAAGTTTCTCGAGTAGTTTTAGATGGTCGAATATTTATGTTGCAAATTTCACCTTTTTTTGTGGCACGCGCATTATTCAAGGCCAACTAGCTATACCATAACGAGTTTAAAATTTGGAGCCGTCTAGACTGGTTAGAAGTCCCTATTGTCATTGACCGTTAAAGGAAAGAAATCTCGAAAACGCTCCTATTACTCGTTTTTAACCGCAACACAATTACTTTGCATCCGCTCTTCAGTCATGTACCCCAGAGCACATAGGACATATAGAAGTAGTAGGTACATATAGACATATTTTCAATTGCAATGACACGTGCTGTCATGACAGAAATCGTTACTCATATAAGTGGAGCGCGGGCTGGAATTGATGTGTCTGGAGGGTCGAAAGCGTTTGTTTCCCAACCACCCTCTTTTCCAATCTTTCCGTCGACAACTCCCTTTCTTCTTTTTAGCTGGTTGATGTCTTATTATTTTCTTTGTCAAATTCCCCTGCGTCCTCGCACTTGATACTTTCATATTTGACGCATACAAAACGATTTCTTTTTTAAATTAAAAGCAGCAGACATCAAATATTCCTTTAAAATTTTGCAAGAAGAATTAAACTGAAAATTTCATAACTAAAATTAAAGTTTTGGAATACATTTAAGCTTAGTAAGTCTTTACTTAGTGGTTCACAAACAAATTTAATATATGAATAAAAATTACGGACCTGGCATAGAATGTACATTTATAGATGCACATAAGGGTGTAGTGTAAACAATTTATAAGGCAGAGAACAACTTTCAATTAAACATTTTCCTGCTGTAAAAATACGCAGGCGAAAATTTTCGGTATCAATTATGTTCATCTCTTTTCGTATACTATCATAAAAAATTAATAGATCAGATCACCGATAATACATACACATACATTTACTGAAAAGTGGTGTTGAAAACGATTCTGTCTATATAAAGTAGCATTCATCCGTGAATAGTAAAAATCCACATTTGCTTTTGGCGGAATAAAATCTAACATGTGCAGGGCGGTACTGCGAAGCAGCTGCTGGTGGTATGGATGCAGTACGCAGTAACTACTAGAGGGGAATACGAGACTTTCCAACTTGTGCTGTGGCAGCTCACGTGCTTATACCCGGATTCGCACACTTTTATCTTCGTAGCATGGGTAAAAGAAGTTCTGAGCTTTGTTGCATATAAATGTATTTCTTCTTCAGCAATATTCTATAGAGCAAAACATGGTGGCTTTCACTAGATTTTCCAAAATAGTATATATCGATTTAAATGAATTAGTGGATATTGGTTATGGCAAATGTGCCAAAATACAGTAAATGATTTGCTTGAAATTATATTAAATAGATTTTTAGTATGCATGCATCATAAACCAATCAAAACACACCCATAAGCGTGCATAATCGGGCTTTTATCGCACGCCGAGCGATAAAATGTTGCTTGGTAACAGCCAATCCCAAGCGTTTAATAGTACAGTGAAATGTCGGGAAATGTCAAATGACATATAGGTACATGTCACTCGATAATATGTATGGGAATTATTGATTATTGATTTGAATTATTATTTGGACTTTGCAGGTATTAAACTTAATTCAGCTTCAGCAGCTAGTTTTTGAATTTCTGTCGACATTATTAATACAACAATGATGTTTAATAATTAAGTAAAATGTCAAATGACATAATATAGAGACACATTTCACTCGATAAAATGTACTGAAATTATTGATTTGATGTCTTCTAGTTATAATTATTGTTGCATTTATACTAAAAAATATCGTATTCGCGAATAATTCATCGCTTGTTTGAAATCCACGAACACCGTGTACAGTTTCACTTTGTATTCGGACCATCTTATTTGTATCTCCTTTAGAGCAAAAACTTGGTCCGTTGTTGACCTGCCTCGCCGGAACCCAGCCTGATATTCTCCTAAAATTTTCAATACATAACTAGTTATAAATAGAATTGATTTCAAATACTGTGTCGCAGCAAAATAACGCTCCTTTGATTGTAGTTTGATTTTCGAGTTTGATACTATGCAATACTACTACTCGTAACGTTAAAGCCACTTCGCTTCGTGTCGTGGCTTTAAACTCGTTACTCCTGCTTTAAAAGCTCGATTATGCACTAGTGTCATAATATACTATTACGTACAAATTTAGTATGCCTAGTAGTATTGCATAGTATCAAACTCGAAAAGCAAACTACAATCAAAGGAGCGTTATTTTGCTGCGACACAGTATTTGAAATCAATTCTATTTATAACTAGTTATGTATTGAAAATTTTAGGAGAATATCAGGCTGGGTTCCGGCGAGGCAGGTCAACAACGGACCAAGTTTTTGCTCTAAAGGACATACAAATAAGATGCTCCGAATACAAAGTGAAACTGTACACGGTGTTCGTGGATTTCAAACAAGCGATGAATTATTCGCGAAGGAATGTATCAGGGAGTACCAAAGGAGTTAGTGAGGCTACAAGAAGTGAAGTCGCATGGAAAGGCTATAGATCGGCAATGTTTTCAGTAAAAAGGGGGCTAAGGCAGGGCGACCCGCTGTCAACGACCTTATTCAATCTGGCACTGAAGACGATGATAAGGAGAAGTGGAATAAAAGTAAATCGATCAATTTTTAATAATGAGCATCAATGCTTGGCCTTTGCCGACGATGTAGTAGTTATGGCGAAAACCAAAAAAGAGTTCATAACAGTCATGAGAAAATTAGAGAAAGAAGCTAAAATAGTGGGCCTGGAGATAAACACCAAGAAGACCAAGTATATGGAGATGAGCCGAGAGAGGGAAGAAATATATCTTCATGGGGGTAGACGTCTTTGTCTGCCTACTTGGGAATAACTTTGGAAATAAACGGAAAAGAATGTAGCGAAATTAGGGCGAGAGTGGCAAAAGGCAATAAAAAATACGGTAGGCTAAAAACGCTTTAAAATATGAATGTGAAACATGGATATTTAACAAAATAGAGCGGCAGTGGCGGCTAGTACATAAGCGCTGCAGTGCTGCAGAGCTCCCAAAAAATCTCCTATTTATGTAACTTCCTTTCCTTTTATCAAATATAAAATTTATAATATATTTTGAAAGCATTCGCATTGTCGTAATGATAAAAAAAACTGCGAACACAAGCCACAGCTTGAAATACCAAATCCTTGGGTGAAGTTCATCTTATGGCATGGCGTTGCTGTGAACAAAATAAACGCACTGAACGCGCATCAGACGCTACAAATTGCCCAACTTCCAACTTTTAGCTCAAACGACGTTCTAAACATCGTAGACATAAACCACTCATTATGATCCAGAAACGGAAGTTTGATTCACGTTTATGGATACACATTTGGTACATTATATATAGATATAACAAATAAAACAGATATATTTCGAAATTGCCCATTTTAACAGGATAACAGAGTGAGACAATAGTCGTTTTACAAGTTAAGTTTGCAACGTCATGTCCACAGGTCATGTTCGCGCTATTCTTCTTGAAGATCGGTTTCCGAATATTTCATCCGCTAGTGCGCGTTCATTCTGTTTCTCACTCACACAGTCCACCAGTGGAATAACGATCCTATTTCGCCCGATCGTTGATATTTTAGATAGCTGAGCGACACGAACGGGCTCTGCGAGCTCCTTCAGACACCCGCGCTGCACACTTCTCCCCCTTGACCGTCTAAAACTAAGCCGTAATTTTAACGGGATAGTTCGCTGAATTTGCTGCAGCGCAGCGTGGCATCAGTGGCATATACGTAAAATATTTCAATTATTACGTAAAAGATAATTATGCTTAAATTAGGGAGCTAAATTATGGCATTTTGATGACTTATTTAGAATAAGTTAATGTTGATTACTTTCGTTTAAATATAAATGAAATAAAAACACCAGAATTAATAATAAAGATAAATAAAGAGAAACCACATTACTTTGAAAATGCATGCGTAAATTTTACGCAGGTTATCTAGGGTTTTAATGTAATTAGAGTGCAGGTGTTTCTGTTTCTGGATATTGTTGAAAATTATATAAACTGGGCACTATGGAAGTGCTCTTCAATTTAATTAATGTAAAGAGATTTTTTAAATATTTATTTGAAGAAAAGAGAATTAAAAGCAAAAGGTAGGCCATTACCAGATATCACTATTGAAAAAACTGGTGTAAGTAGAGGAAAAAGTTATACAGTAAATTTAGTAGAGATATTTATTCAAAAACGAATGGATTTGTGGATGTAACAAAAAATGCTTTATATTGTTTTCCCTGTTTACTTTTTGATGGTGATAAAGCTTGGACGGAAATAGGAGTCACGGATCTAGAGCATTTGAGTTTGAAAATAAAAAGACACGAAAATTCTAAAAGCATTTCTTTATAATTACGTGGAATTTGCGTTACTTAGGGTCAACTAATATTATGGTTCAATTAGATTCGGTTTACTGGTTAAATATACAGAAACATAATGAAAACGTGTCGAAAAATCGATATCTTTTATCAAACATTATTAATTGTGTAAAATTTTGTGGGGATTTTGAATTGGCTCTTCGGGGACATAATGAGAGCGATACTTCCGAGAATCCGGGAATATTTCGTGGGCTTATTAATTTTTCGGCTGGATTAGATGCAACTCAAGTGAGCACCTGAAAAATTGCAGAACACCTTAAAATTCAGAAGCATAATAGGAAGAAAAAATACCGAGGAAGGATGGAGGAGAAGAACAAACAAAGAAGTCTACGAGGAATACAAGAAACCAGATATCATATAGTATGGGAAGGCACAAAGGTTAAGACGGCTGCGACGTATAGGCAGAATGAACGCTAGAAGAATGCCGAAAATGGTATTGAGTAGGAAACCCATAAGGAGGAAAAAAAGAGGAAGACCAAGGACAAGATGGCTAGAGAGAGCAGAAGAAGGTACAAGACGCATAGGAGTATAGGACTGGAAACAAGAAGCGCAAGATAGAAGGTGGAAAAACATCGTTAAGAAAATATAGGAGTGGGAATGTAATAAAACATGTAGCCCTAGATCTACGAGGTCTGTAGTGCTTTAAATAATAATATTGAAGTTTTGATAAAATATAATATTTAGTAGGTCACTTAAGTTTCGTGCAAAAACCTTTTAGGCAATATTGACTACATATCTCTGTCAATTAATTTTGAATTTTAAAAACACAAATACAAACGGGAAAAATCAAGGATATAAGTTCAAAAAATTGTACCTAACACACCTTTCAAGTCTCACAACATTGATCTAGTGTCTAATTTTGTTAATGCAGGAGAGATGCTACATTCTCGTGTTTTACATTCTTTGCGTCTATAGTATACGTATTTATATCCGAGCTTAATTGCATCGAAGAGTTTAAGAAGCAAAACAACGTTTTCAAATTAGCATATTCAATTAGTAAGAGTAGAGTGATTCAAAATTCAAACTTAATCGTAAAAGTTACATTTTAAATTAGTAGTAGAAAGTCATATTGTCAGAACTTGACAAAATAAAGTTATATTTCAAGAAATAATAAAAACTGTTTCAATGCAATTTTATTCAGCTCAGCGTACATATGCAAAACTACTTCGCTATTTAAGTTCAGAATGGTAGTTAAATTACTTTTATTTCAAAATTCCGGTTTTAAGTTTTATTAACCTTGGACGACGCAAAAGGAAACTGTTAGAAGACTAAAAAGAAACCCAACTAAGCATTCTAATAAAATAACGTTCATATTCAAGTTTAGTGAAAAGTATTCGGATGCAGTACTACCAACAACATGGAATACTTACCTTTCCACCATCAATAAATTATACGATACCTTCTGGATTAATATTTCATATTTGTCGGAATGCATTACTCGAGTCGCAAACGTGTAACGTAGGACTGTAGGCGCTTTAGCTTGATATCAGCGGAGCGGAGCTATTTTTACTTACGAGTGAAAAACCCCGTAAATGCGAATCGTCAAACACCGGAGGCATCCAAATAAACGCACAAATGCTAAAGAACGTATTTGTTGCGTTCCTGAATTTAAATCATTCAAAGGTAATTTTTAATTCAATCCTTATCCATTTTGGCGTTTACGTTTTTCCGACGCACTAGTGTGTTTTACGACTTCTCAATCGAATGCGTTTACGACGCGCGTTGACAAATTAAGTGTGTACAGGTGAAATCAGAAAATATCAAAGAGAAGTTATAATGAAAGCGAACAGTAAACGGCAAATTGTTAGCTATATAATTTCCATTTGGCGTAGTATTAGTAAAAGTAAATGGCAGTAAAAGATGTAACCGGGAAGCTTGAAGCATAACTTCATTTTACAATATTTCCAGCTAATTGAACAGACGTAGCAAGATAAATAATATTTCGAGGGTTCGTTCGAATTCTTTGCATTTATTTATGTTCCATTTTAAATCACGTAGGATTTGGAAGTAATATTATTTAAACCTACGATACATTCAGTTCGATTAAGACATTTTCAGATTTTGCAAACTTTTCGTTTATGTTATTTGTTTTGTAAAAAAGTACATACATATATGGTCCCAGTATTCGGTGATGTTAAAACGATAGTTACCTATTCTGTTCGGCGTATAATCAGATAAACGCTATTTTGCAGAAAACTTGTTCACAATTTTCTAAGGTCAAATTGCGTCAAGTTTAAAGATTGAAACAGTGCTCTGGTATAAACACAGTACATTTTTTAGATAGTGATTTTGGAAAAGTCTTCTGAAAACTTTTTTTTAATTTTAAAAAATAATTAAAAAATTTGTATATTGTATATTCACAAGGATGACTCAAGTTATTTACAGAAAAAATAGATAGCGGGTCACTGGTCTCCCGAATGTTTAGTAAAATAAAATTACATTAACGAGTTTCTAAATTTAACTACCCAACTTTTCTAAAGAACAACAACAACAATCATCTTAATACGATATTACATTATTTAGGATTTATAATAACAAAACTTATACTACTGATTTATAAATTAGCAGCATCATTTTATAATAAAATTCATAAATTATAACTATTTTATATTTTTTAAAGACATTATGATACACTGTGTGAGTTTGCTTTGGACAGTAATTAATACAAGTTGTTTACAGAATATTTATTTGCTTCAATATTTTCGTGTCTTACATTACACGAACTCTTTGATCATTTGAGATTATTAGCGCATGAGAGTAAATATATTACACCTGCAATTATGGTAAATTACTAACTTTACAGTCCATTACTTAGTTCAAATACTTAGCTATATTCTACATCACGGTAAAAGATATAGCGTTTAATGTTCAGTTAATGTCGGTTGTACAACGGATAATTAAACTCAGTCAGGGATAAAGGCTTGCTTTGCAAATCAAGCATACTGCGATTCTTTATTTACTACACGAACGTGTTTCAGAAAATGTTCTGTTATACGCACGTTTGCTTCATCATCATTGAAATGAATACTGGATCAGAACTAGAATCTTATGTTATTTGCACAAATAACGTGTATCAGGAATAAAACATCCATAGTTCATTCATTTGAACAGCGCTAAAAGCAAATGCCGAATTAAATATTTTCTTATATCATATATGTACATATGTACCATACTTATGCTATACTACCATACAGGGTGTCCCAGCAATAAAAAGTCGGAGTAGCAGCAATCGCAAGCTGGAATGCTAGAAAAATTAAATCCAAAATATGAAGTCTCTATTCGTACGCAAACTGCAGAAAAAAAATTTAAGAATTCAATTCGCCTTACGCTGGGCCTAGACGAGCGCGGTACAAAACGAACGAAGACTCCATACAGGCATGTATCACCATTTTACTTCTATAAAAAGAAAAATGCACGTCTCTATACGAGGTTACTAAAAAGTAACTACTAACAATTTTCCATAAGAAAGATCAAATCATTAATTGATTCTTTCCATCAGTTATTAAAATTAATTAGGAGATAAATTCTGGTTTAATTTTTAACAACGTTAGTTAAAAAATAAATAAATAGTTTGATATTTACTGTACAAAGGCACAATTATTAGAATCAGCTTTTATAAACTACAAACTTAAGCGCAATGACTTCTATTGTTTGGAAAAACAACACCATTTGTTGTTTTTCACTGCCATAGAAAAAGCCAGCTTTGTAGAAAGCAATCGATCAACTACGCGCGTTGTTGATATTAGTTGAGCTACCGAAGCGCCTTATCAATAGTTTGGCTGCTGATTTATGGATACGCCCTTACATGTTCATACGATTATAAATTGTTTGCACTGCATTCTTTAGTGTCTCGACGAATATAAGCATATATTCAGTCAGGTCCGTAATATAATTTTCTAATATAAAAATTTCGTACGAAAATCAATAAATTTATAAATTTTTCATTTCTTCGTTATTGTGGTATATTTAGATGTGATCCTGTTCGGGCATTACATATTTACTACTCTTTTTATTGCTGGGACACTCTGTATACTAAAAGTACTCAAAAATTTTGGGTTATTATTATTATTATTAATATATACAAATGTAAAATGAATTCAATGTCTGGGTAGAAACGAGAACCGAGTAACAGCTGTATTCTATAACTGTTCAATGCAGTAAATATATACAATACAAATTTATATAAATAGAAAGAATTTAAATACAAACTTCACTTACTCTACTTACTTCACTTACTAATTTGGAGTAAAAGATAGGCGAGATAGCTAAAAGACTACGGTAACTCGACATGTTAACTATCCCAGAAATGAAAACCTTGCTAGAGGCAAAAATCTTCTTGGTAATATGTAGTTATTGGCCTAAAACTGGAAACGCGCTAAAAGACACAATTGATTTAAAATTTGCAATAGTGTCCAAGATCCTATGGGTGATTACGATTCTATTTCCAACCTGTTTAAACGTATTAGAAACTGATACTTAAGAGTCTTTACAGTCTTCATTTCAATAAGACAGATAATAAAGGTATTCGAATCGGTAATATATTTCCGAACCACAACTACACCTCCATCATCGATTAATTGATTTCACGTTTGCACGATGTCTAAAAGAATATATTTCATTGATATGTTGCTAGTCTGTGGTTATAGAAAAGTGGTCAACAGGTAACAGGAAAAGTTATTCCATTCAAGTATCTATAAAAAAAAACTAGCAAAAGGGTCACTCTAATAGGTTCAATAATCCTTCTAAAATGCGGTCAATAAGTAACCAACCCGCACGTGAACAATTTTGATGAAATAGTTTGTTGCTTCTAGTAGACGGTGAAAGAAAATAAAATTGTGTTTAGCATGGGCGAACTGAGAAAGCTTGCCAATATATTATAGCAAACGATGTATATGAAGGAAAGTTTATTAAGACATGTGTGGAAACATTAACTTCGAAGAAGTACGCAATAGGCACCATATAGCTTACTGTTGGAATGTTAATAAATCATAAAATAAAAGTGTAGAAATTCAATTAAGCAGTACCAGAAAGACGCAATGCACGAAAAAAACTAAGATCGGCATCTGAAATATTTTCTGTCACTCATTACATAACATGGAACGAGTTATTTTAATTGAGTAAATGGTAGAATTTGGCGTAGGCAACGTGCAAAATGTTATCCAGAAGTATAGTACGACCATGTGTTTCAATCTGATCGGTGTAATGACATTTGTTAGCTATAGTACGGAAACAATTGTTGGGAAAGTATCTCTTGCAGTTAATAAATGCCCACGCTCGGTTAAACCTTAACAAGCGATTATTTTAATAAAAGAAGAGATACAGAGATAAAGTTGTGAGAGATCTTGTGTTCTTGAATAGTATCGTGTTATAAATGCTATCAAAAATAATTTACCCAAGAATCTAGCAGTACTATTTATTACTGTAATTATATTTTTAATATCAATTGTTCGATATAACGATATCTTCTCTAATATGGATTCCAATATAAATATGTATATAAATATTTAAAAATATTCCTATAACTATCTCTCATATTTTGTAGGATTTTTAGGAAAAATTGCGAACAATATAAACTATAAACTAATCTTTTCCATACGGACTATAAAAACATTATACATAGTACACAACTAATTCTAATTATTTGATGAGCTAATAACCCCACAGCTAGTAATCCGCTGGGTTAAGGTCAGGTGATCTTGGTGGTCATGAATTTGCGAAATGTCTGCTTAAGACAGGCTTATGAAAAACGTTGGTTAACAATTTTTTGACTGATCAGAAAGCGTGCGGGAGTGCTCTCTCCTGAATAAAAATGATGTTTTCAATTTAGTGGTGCTCATCATGAAGTTGCGGAATAAGATAATATCTTAAAATTTGCAAGAATCTTTCACCGTTCACTGTTAAAGATACGGCTTCTCCATTCTGCATATCCTCGTAGAAATACAGACCCATGATAAAATCTCCCTCGTTTAATTCAAACAGCACTTTCAGTTTATATAGATACATTTTTAGAGCTTTGAGTAAAATTTTCCAAACCGTGGTATACGGCACTTGCTGTCGCTTGGATATTTGCATTTGCACGGGTGATTGCTAATGGATTACCTCTGGCCCCTTTTCATGAAGAACTTCTGCAACTTGGACATCACTAATTCTTGGTCTTCCTGATCTTGGTATGTCAGTTGTAGACTGTGTTCTTTCAAAATTTTCAACTGTGTTTTTTTAGATACAGCACAATTCCATTTCTTAAGCAATTAGATTTCGCTTATTTTTTTTTATTAACTAAATTTGTTAAAAAGTTGAAATGATTTGAAATATATCTCTCTCGTACTTTATAATAACCTTGTATGTACTTCGCACAATTTAAATGGTCTGACATTTTATACATCTAACTCTTGTCATTTGTTTTTACTAACTTGAGTTATCTGATTATGGTTTCTTACGTAGTCTGGTCAACGTTTTACATTATGAAAAAAATAAAAAAATTGTGAAACCTCATACTTGTCTGTGATGTAATATTAAAGAATATTAATAATCTCGGTGTGGTACAGTGTGGCTAAAATTTACTAGTTTCTACAAAATTAATTTAAAAGCATTAACATATTAAACATGCTTAGATGTAGCTGTATGCTTATAAAGTCGTCTACATTTTATTTCAATTTGAGGTTTGTTATTATCAGTTAGTAGGATGTTATAGCTACTAGACTCCCGACCTCTATGAAATTGTATACTTTGAAGAATTAGAATTGGTTGTAAACTATACTCTGTATGATTACTGACTGCTGATTGTACACTGACGTGTTTGATAAATTTTAAAAGGAAGGTAATTGGCAAGGCAGGGAATAATATGTTATACAAATTTATAAAACGAATATACAAAATATTATCTTAGTGTCCATGTACGCATATGTTTTTGGACTACTGTCAACGTTTAAGTTTTGGTAATTTTATGCAATTAAAACATTGTAAGATCATATCAACTTCGATTACACATGCACCATCTATTAACTTTAATTCTACGTATGTATTATATACATATGTATGTATTTCTACAAATATGTTCTACAAAGAAGGAATGTTCCTCCATAGAGAAGTAATTATATTTCAACTATTAGAACGGTATTTTAATCAAAACAGTAATGCAGGGATATATTTGTATTTTTGAACTTATTTTACAACAGCGCCAACTGCTGGTAATTAATTATAGCAGTTGTGTGTGTGATGTAGTAAATCACTGTCCGTTAAATTCCAGCGTATTTAACAATAAAAGGCCGCTGTAAAGTATCCAAATCAACATGTACTTATATTCCCACATTTTTATCATGGGCATGGGTATCTGGATGTACTGAATCAATTAAAAGTGTTGCATAAAATTGTATGGTTGTACTAATGAAACTAATGGACATGTTCGCATAGAGTTAAAAATTTCCTTAAGATTCTCACGTAGAAAATTACAATAAACTTTTCTGTTGAATCTTTTCTATTCGATTCCTCACTACTACTCAATACTGATACTAGGTACTTTAGATATGGCAGTGAATCAAATCTAAAAAAAATTGTAGGTATATTAGAGACAAAGACAGAAGCAATATACATACAGTGACTCACAGCCAGAATCATACAGCAACAGGGAAAATAAATTTTATTTGAAGCTAACCACGTATTAACTACAAATACAAAAATTGTAGTTGCCAATAGATAAAAATAAATGTGCATTTTCAGTGTACATATATAAAAGCAACACATTTAATTCTGGACAAAAGATATAGAAAAAAAATGAAATGGAGTGGAAGTATCGACCGGACTTCGTTAGGGAACAAACATAGCGGGTAAATCGGTCTGTGATGTTGTTTAGTCTAGATATAGGCAGGTTATAGCCAAAATCATACAATCTGATCTTTTTATTTTTAAAACTCAAAATTAATATTTTGGCGAACTTTCTTCTCCAAATAATCCCATAAATGTTAGATGACACTTAAGTCAAGTGATTGGATAGGTGTTTGCAACTCTTTAGGGCAGTTGTATAATAGCCATTCCTTTGCAACGTACATACGAGGAATGTTTTGGATCGTTATCCGCGTAAAATTTAACAGTTCTTGGAATACCTACATTTTTGGCACTTGCTTCCAAATTAATACCCGTTAATACTACCATTTATCAATTGTAACATCCATAAATTGTAAATTGCCTAGTACTGCGGGCATACACCTCCATACCATAACCGAACGATCTCTATCCATATAGAGTACATGCATATAATGTATTTTAATAAGGCTGTATGATTTTGGCTGTGTCAGAGTAAGTATGTATGATTTTGTAGGGAGTCTCGTTGATTACAACTGATCTGTAATATCATTTTAATAATCGGATATTGTATACAAGTTCATAAAGATATGTAGTCTGTTTATTGTATCAGAGAAACAATTTATTACTCTACCAACAACAAGAATGAAAATGTCTGAAACTCTACTACAAAGCAAAGTTGCGATATACATACATACTTTAGTTCTTACCGGTATCGATTTTCTTAAGCATGTTTAATCGTTACGCATGTCCCTCTCCTGAAAACTCACCTGTAACAAAGATAGATACCAATTAGTATCAAAATACATTTGATTAAAATACAAAATACTAAGTATCCGCTTTCATTATATTTTTTTTTTAAAGCGGTTACATCATTTCCTGAGTTATTTTGTTTTAATCTTCGTTGTTGCAATTTTAATGCACGAGAGCACATCTATTATTTAGTCTGAACATAAACAGCAATAGAATTGGCTTTTTCAATAGTGACGGCACCGGGCGTTCTAGTCGTCGTAGGTGAGAACGTCAATTATAACGGATGATGACGAATCGTGGCACACGGAATCTTTTGTAGTTATTTTTTGCGAAATAGCAAAACAACATATCGGCATCGTCTCATGCCTTGTAATTATGCAAGTCGCCTGCAACACGCTGTATAATAGACGAAATAGGGAATCGGTGATGTGAGTAGGTGAAATGCTAATAGGAAATAGACGTTGCAACTAACACCGCCTTTGCGAAAGCGAACCTATCAAATTACCCTGCAGATTGCAGATACGTTTTGAGATATAGGCGCAGTCGCCAATCGACACCATTATTATTGGTATTGACTTATAAAGTAAAGCGGCATTTATTGCAAGAGAAAACAGCTCATTATAAATAATCTTTAATACGCCATTTACGAGTCTACAGACATGTTTCGAAAGAAATTAGTAATTATGAAAGCTTGAAACCGTATGAATCTTGTGGAAATTAAATCGTAATCCGCACTTCAATTTTTGATTATTACAGCAGTGTTACACAGGCAGAATTTTCAGCTTCGTAGAAAGTATCGTATGATACTAATTATTTTGCAAATTACATGAGAAATTGGGAATTACTTTTAACTTCTTCGCCTAACTGTCGTAATAACTATAAGCTAATACGCTGTGACGTGTTGACTAAATACGGAAACATTACTTTTGTATTATCATATTCTCACAATATTCCTGATGTAATAATTAGTATTCTGCTTTTTTAATTCTTTTTTAAATATACCGCATCTGTATCTAATTTGTGCATCTAACATAACTGCCGTATTTAACATCGACTTCTTAGTATTTCCTTAAGGGTGAATGTCTCTTACACTGTCGCAATCTATCGTATACACGAGCGCGTATATGTAGATCAAGCGAATGTACTCGACACATATCGCGATATATGGCCCACGTCTTCATTGAATCTTCTACCGCGTTAGCTCCCTGAAGATAATAGGAGGGTGTCTTAAGTTTCATACGGGAAACAAGCGATATCAGAAATGCGTAGATACATAGTGTAAATTCTTAATAAATTTAAAGACATTGCTAATATTCATGACGAGAGATTGTTAACGATGGATGATATATACCTAATCATTATATCTGAACTTGCTGGTTGGGCTATTGCCATCGTTTGTAGGATTATTACAAGCCGAAGTTTCGACAGTTCCTCTACTGTCGTCATCAAGGTAGCTTTCCTTTTAAACTCATTTAACAACTTGTTTTTCTATGCCACAGGCGGAAAAAACTATATATACAAGGTTTTTGATGCGTCACTAGTTTCTGCCTCTTGTGTCGTGGTTGCCGGTTTTCTGCTTCGACTATTTTTAATCATAGGAAACTAGAACTCATTAATATCCAGAATCCAGGCTTGGTGTACTTATTGCATTTGGTGTTGTGGCCATATACACTGCTTCTTCTAGTTTTCGTTTTGTATAATGTTTTTCTCTTGCCAAGATTGTCGCTTTGTCCCACTCAATCCTGTGATCTTCTTCCCAGGCATGTTTCGCCAAGCGTGAGTTCTCCATTTCCCCTAGTAGAACCAATTTTTTGTGTTCTCTGATTCTCACTTGCACGGGTCTGCTTGTTTCTCCAATGTATGTTCTCCCGCATTCACATGATACCCGGTATATACAATCCTTCGTTTTTTGGTTCACGTTGTCCGGTTTGATTTTAGTTAGTGTTGATCTGCTTCTGTTTGTCGTTTTGTTGTGGATGTTGCCCCTGCTGTGATACCCGAGTCTTTTTTGCTACTGCCAACATATTGTTTGTATAACCATTCTGCTTTAGCGTGTGTGTTATGTTGCGGAACTCTTTTCTCCTATCTTTTTCCTCTGCACAGATAATCTGGCTCTATCATACAAGCACCTGGCTACTCCAACTTTCACATTGTTCGGGTAGTTGGAGTCGAAGTGTAAGTATTGTCCTGTGTGTGTAGGTTTCCTGTACACTGCGGTCTTGAGTGTGCCGTTATGTACCAGAACATCCAGAAACGGTATCTTACCTTCCGATTCTTTTTCCATGGTGAATTTTAGGGTGTTTTCCATATTGTTTAACGTCGGATTGTAATAATCCTACAAACGATGGCAATAGACCAACCAACAATTTCAGATATAATTGCTAATATTGTTATAACATGTCAACTATGCATTTTAAATTGTTTGTCGAGAGATATATTTAATTCTAATGTCATTGAGGACATTTCATGGTCTGATTTACGGATCTTGTCCGTTACGTTATGAGGGTTATGAGTAATGTTAGTAGCAAGGAATCATATCATTGACAATAAATGTAGGCTGTGACCGCGTCTAAATTGAAATAGTAAAACTAATACTTTAATAAATCCGCCCAAAAGATTTATGTACATACTTATATTCAAACTGTAAGTGTTTTATTTAAATTTTGTTTTGGTATTAGGCTGGATTAAGAATTAGTTCAAATACATATTTACGTGCAACGTGCATATAACCAAGCAATATAATAGACAAGTAATACGTATAAACTTCTTACAATGACATATATGATGTAAATAGAATCAAAATTATATCATTTAGCTACGAATTTTTACCTCTACGTTAATAGAAAAATTTCAGCAATGCATGTAAACTGACAGCAAATGCATCAGAAAGTATTGCTATGAAGTAACAGGAATATGACCCGTATTGTCTGGGAATATATGGTATCATGTCTCGAGAGTCGAAATATTTTCTGCTTGCAGTACCTATAATAGCTATATGCACATCATCTTTACATCTAATCTGAACCCCGATGATATAAAAATCCCCATAAAGTGCTAAAGGTGACATTCAACCAGGTTATAAAAAAATCTCATTGCGAAGTGTTATCGTTTCAGACGTTTTATGGTCTTTTCATCTCTATGTGTGTATACGTTAAAAACTGTATCGCTTTATATCCCATTTGGTGCTTAATTAAAGTACGTATTAGGAGTATATGATATTATAAGACACGAATTTGCGTTTTAAAACTTTTATCTTTATTTTATAGAGTTTCTGTCTCCTAAATGTTTATACACCTCTACAGTTACTCTAGTTTGAATCAACATAGAAAGGAACCAACTTATTCATTTCCATTTTTTAGAGTAGTCAGTTGTTATCACACGGCTTTATTATTGTTTTATATTAATTAGTTCATTAATCAGTTTTTTTAGGAGGATATTAATAATTCACTGTGTTAAAATTGAATTTGCTACATTTTTTTAACGGTTTAATGGATACAAATATACTTGTGTATGCCTTTATACCAGGGAAAAGTTGGCCAACAGTGTAAGGTATGAACTAAACTCTTTTTTTATAAACAATAATTGCGTCAGTTTTCCGATTTATGTGTGAAAATTATCCTCATTATGATTAATTAATTGCATAAAATGCATCAGGTCATAACGAACAAATACATAGCACACACATATATACTATCGCCGCCAAAAGTAGCGAATGACGTTTCGTATACCTGCGTAACATCCGACTAATCGCATTGGCGACTGTAATTAGAGACGGATACCTACCTAACAGGTAAATTTGAGGCAGAAGGATTTGCAAGAAATGCAAAGGTATTATATACATATATCATTTACCATAATTTACTCTATATTATAAATAAGTGCCTACAAGAATTATTAAATAGATTTCGTAAACACAAGCACCCTTTTCTGTTTCTTGATAGTAAATTATATATGCGTAAAACATGCAAGTTTTACACTTGAATAATTTAAATCATACGCTTCTTAATTTTATTTATAGAAAACAAAGAATTGTTCGGAAAGCGGTATTAAAAACGATTTAAATTATATTTAAAGAAATTTACTACGAATCCCCTTAAATTCCTAATGTCTTTTTAATTACAATAAGTGCAGTATTTATTGAACCGACTAAAATTTCTTAAGTTCTTGTTCTTCAACGAATTTTGTACCGTTAATGTCGGCAAATTTTAAATATTTTAATTACGAACATCGTTCAAATATCACAAATTCTTAGAAATAATAGACATTTTGCTATCAGACACATTGTATATTTTGCGCTGTTTGAATTAAAATATTTGGCGAATATATTAATAAAATAATATAAAAGTCGTTCCATAGTTACACGTCCTATTCTACAATTTTATAATTTTTTCAATTATTTTTTGAATCATATTTTGCATGAGAAATTTATCCTACCATTTCTTTTTCTTCAATTAATTTGGCTACGTTCTACCTTAGTTTAGTACATCATATTTATTTCCAATATACTCATAACTCGCTTCGTTTAGATTCATTTAAATGCTCGCTGCCCTTTAGCATAGGGCTTGGTATAACTGCCCAGTTATTTTACCTGAATAAACGATTCAGGACCGAAAGCCTATAATAGACGCGTTTTATTGCAGTTTGATTCGCTACTTTTGGCGGCGATAGTACATGGGCTTAATTAGAAAAGAAAAGAATAAAAAAGTAATATATGTACATTAGTAAATGCATAAATGCTTTGCGTACACATACTTAACACATGACAACTGTTACTCTAATTCTTGCTGCTTGTTAATTAAGTAGAGTAGCCTATTAGATTCAAAATAAAGGCCAAGGGCGTTGAAATACGAGGCAGTTGTATATGTACTTACTAAAATAGAACTGTTAATTTTTATAACCTCTTGTTTTCTGGCCGTTACAATTACATCAATCTAAAAGCCTAACGCAAAGCATTAACGTTGATGATGTTATCTGTGCTCAGAAATGTCGTATTATAGTTAATACAGAATTTACTTACGCTAGTGTTTATTTTAAAAAGGATTCGCGGAAAATACTATTAAGTGCCGCTACTGATTTTTACATTAGATTATGATACAAATAAAAAATTTGCATGTGTGCTATTTTAGTCGTGTTTTAAGTGAAATAATTTTATTTTATAAATGTAATGGTATGGTAAATAAATTTCTGGAATTTTTGGAGCACGAAACGAAGTAGTAAGAATAATTGACACTGATGACCTTGTAAAAATGTTTGAAACAAATGACGAAAACAATGTAGCTTTATTGCAAACAGTGTGGAAAGAAAGTAATATTAAGAATTAAGAAAAAAAAATGTTGAAGTTCAAATATTAAAAATTATTTAAATTTGCAGTTGTTGTTTGTAAGTAATGTCAAAATTAAACAATAAAATTATTGATATTTAAAGTGACCGTAAAGAGGGTAAAGTACATTTTACCTTTAGCAAGCTCTTTTTTCAATAAACATGGTACAATTGAGCGAGAAACAAAGAATACAAGTATTAATGATGATTGGTTACGGTGATAGAGTTAGATCACATCAAAACGTGTGTCAGCGAGTAGAAATAAATATCCAGATCAACCGTTAGTAGAATTGAGTCTAAATTTGGAGAACACGGCAATATAAAGAATTTTCGGAAAAGTGAACGCCTTGTAACATTAAATGAAGATTCACGACTTGACGTGCTTCTGGAAGTTGAAAATAATCCGCATACTACTAGGATTGCTTTGGATTAAAATGTAAGCCACACTTCGATTTAAAAATTTTTGAAAGTTCACACATTTTTCCCCTATAAACTACAATTGGTTTACGAGTTGGCGGAAGACTGGGCTAGAGAAAATCTTCATTGGATGCAGGAAATTCATACACAGAATCCTCAAAAGATTAACGTATGGGAAGGAATTATTGGTAACCAAATTATAGGCCCATTCTTTTTTGCAAATATGTAATTTAACTGGAGAAACATATCTGCAATTTTTACAGCTGAAATTGATACCTGTATTAGCTGCATTATTTCCCCAATCCTACTACTAATCCTGAACTACCAAACAATAGTGTATGGCTACAACGTGATGGCGCTCCGTCTCATTATGCAATTAATGTTCGATGTTATTTGAACCAAGTATTTCCAGGGAGATGAATAGGAAGAAAAGGTCCGGATGAATAGCCGGCTAGGTCTCACGATTTGATGCCATTAGACTTTTTTTGTGGGCGTACTTAACAGCTAAAGTTTATAAAAATTGACCACGTAATTTAGAGGTCTTAAGCAGAGAATTGGACATGAGATTATGTACATTAATATCACCTCAAGCAGTTCGTATTTTAGCTTCATCTTACGAAAAAATAGATCCAAGATGCAGTCTTAGCAATGTACAATCTGTAACTTCTTAAATATCGTAGCAATGCTCTATGAATCGTGTTAAATAAATTACAACAAGAAACAAAGTTTCGTTTTAGGATATGTTGTACAGAAAGCGTTCATATGCATGTACAAAACCTCCGTTGAACCTACCTGTCAACGTGGTTAATTAAAAAATTTATAAAAAGTTTACACATTGCACTACTCACACTGTATACAGAGAGGTCATAAAAATGTAAAGAACCGTATTCTGCATTAGTTGTACAAGTTACGAAAATCTTTAGGTTTATCAAGGTATTCCGTACTCGTAATAAATTCAGGTGTAACCAGATTGACTAGTTAAGGCATGACATTAAAAAACTAAAAGTCAAAGCAGAAACAGAGACATATTTTACAATACTGATCGATTTCTATTGAAAATATAGCATACAATGACGTATTACCCGACTAGCTGCTGCCTTTATTCTGTCGTGAAACGTAACTATATCTATGGCAATCCAGTATGCAAGTATAAATTTTTGCGATAGCTGCTCTGTAGCGATCGTGGAAGAAGCAGTTTCAATATAAACTCCTTTCTTATTATACGTTCGCCTGGAGGGAGGAGTGATCCAGAAATAACAGTTCGAGGTTTGAATTATTCATTAAGTTCAAAAGAACAAGAAAACGTTGACGACGAAGAAGAAGAATCTATTAAGCGAATTATTCGCCCATGAACATTATAATTGTAAATTGATTATTTTCTTGGAACTTTTTGCCCGCCGTACGAGAAGAAGTCTTATTCGAATAACAATCATCACTGGATCCATGATGCACTGATTGCAGTGCAGTTACTCTTATAGTGTAAATGCAGGTGTAATTAGTAAACCGTAGTCAAATTGAAGTAACTGTGATGTCGTTTCTTTTATGTACATGACAATATATTGCAGTTTCTGTATTAGGAATACAATTAATTTGCAAGGACATTACACTTACGTGCAGTTATTTTTTAAACGACTGCTAACATCATTTGAATATGTTTTATGTTTAATTAATATTTAATTTTATGTATGTGCATAGGTATATACAGATACTATGTACTGTAATAAATTAAACAACCACTACTTCATTGAAAAGAACACGTTTAGTTGCACTCTCTTTATGTGGTACAGAATTAATATTGACTATTTATTATTGATTGTCATATTGGCGTTTCAGTTTTATAATAAACTGTAGTAGAGCTAAATATATTCAGTTTAGAGTTTTCAAGCATGACATGTATACATTTTGTACTTTTGTGGGTGTATCAACATTCAAACAACTTCATCCGTAGGATGAAATATATTTTTTTTCTATTCCAGCACGAAGTACAAAGTATCGTAAACAGGTTGAACTACATTTTGCACATTTACACTAAATTAGTTAAAATACTATGAAATTCAAAATTCATTGTAAAACTGCATCTATAATAATTATTGGGAGTAAAACCAAAAAGAAAAATATACAATTACCATCCTAAATGTTATTATCGGTGAACCAAGTCGATTGGAATGTTTTGAGTTATTGTCTTTCCAGTAGCCAAAACTTGAAAAACGTGAGCCACAAATTAATTGACCCATACGAACTTGTACACTTGATAATCACGAGGACGCATTACCCAAACAGATTTCAAGAAAGTTCATTCTCAAAAAGACGCTTCATCCGAAAAAATGAAGTAGCTGTAATTACAATTGCAGTTTTCTTCTATTCACGTGCATCTTTTCGGTATGTATTTGTGGCCTATTCAGGGGTCAAGATAAGAGAAACTGAGCTAATAGTACTATTTCGTGTAAGAAAACAGTTTAGTTACTCTAAACCGTGGTAACAAACCAACCTTCGAAACGGCCAGTCGGGCGGAGGTTATCGATATCACCGTGTGCGCGCCGCGTTTAGTAGTCACGTGGGTGAAACAGTGGCATGTTTCGGATGAGCCGTCGCTCTC
>SMLS01074688.1:0-37058 GCA_004785975.1 Popillia japonica | reverse complement strand
ACCTATGTACATCCTATACTCGCAATATCACATAGTCGAATAACAGGGCATACATTTCCATATTAACCACTTACAATTGTATCAAGTAATTTGGCAAGAAGTTGTGCTACCACTTTTCGATTGTAAAGAATTTCTTTTTCTTCAAGATAACGCGCTACCTCGTACTGCGCAAATAACATCTAATCAGTGTTTGGAAGTTAGCAAATGAAAATACATACATGGCCACCTAGACCACTAGATTTTGTCTCTTCCAGATTGGATCTTTTTTGGAATAACTGCGCCCAATACAGACTTTTCCGGGATTTGGCCTATACTAACTTGAAAGAAGAAAGCAAATGTTGGTTGGACCTACATATATAGCTCAACGCAATTTACTGAATATTATTTTTTTGCTAGTTCTCCTCTATCTATTATGATATTGAAACTTAAGAACTAGAATTTTTAGACTTTTGGAGTCGCTTTACTGAGGTCTAGGAGATTTACCTCCACTTTCTTCGCATTCTTAAAAGCCTCGTAAATGTATTCCACTTACTGTGGAGTGACAGTTACACTGTCACATGTGATGTGCATAGCAGATGTTGCTTTTTTTCCTAATACTAGTCTAGAGCTTGTGCACGAAAATATGTATTTGTGAATATATGTAATATATAACTGGCTTATAGTTGTGAATCATATCCAGTGGCATATCTCGTATTTATGTTTTTTGCAAATTATTATTTTCTACACTTCATTTATTGTTTTTTTTTAATATACCATATAAATCAGCCCTAAGTAGGACTGTTTTAGATACCTCTGATGCCTTGATGCGACAAAAGTATGCTTGCATTTTAACTACTGACAATGTTGAAATTCCAACACCCAGATGTTTTATGGCTTGTGTCTTTGTGTATGAGCTCTTACTTTGTTTCCAACTTTTTGCATATGATCTGAGCATTTGTTTAAGTTTTGCCTAAGTACTCTAATTTAATTTTCTTATAGCAACTATGACAGTAAACGTTTTTTGCAACTTTTGCAACTATCTATATTCCATGCATCCATTAAATTTCGCATTTTGATATCTTCGTTTCTTATTTCCTAGTTCGGGTTGTTAGTGTCTATTTTGTGTCCTTATACTCCGGTAATAGATATCCATGACGTTCTACGAAGATCTCATGGAAGCATAAATCTGCAGCTCAGTCTTTGAAATGTATTAACTTTGCTTGCATTTCTCACTGATACTATTATTATGTTATTTGTTGAGAGCAATAGTTGTTGAAGTACTGTATATAGGTAGTTAGGTCAACTGACTAGACAATAGTAGCGCCTCTATAATTGTACTCGTTCATGTTTCAGAATACGTCGTCCATTAATATGCTGTTTGTTGTACTTCGTCGAAAGTTGCTTCTGTTGTTTGTTAACTGTTTCAAATGTAGAAAGCATATGCTGGAGTCAGCAACAATTAATACTTATTCAATAGTCTTAGATTTGGGTCTTGTGGAAAATCCGGTTGATATACTATTAGTTGTTAGGACATAATTAATACTACAATATCACATACATATCTATGATGGAATAATCTAACAAAGTCAAGGAAACATATTTACACACACAAGACATATAGCAAGTACTATAAGAAAAAAATTGAAAACGTGAACATGGTAATATGAACTCAACTAAATGGGCCTTCCTGAATATTTTCGTGAAGATTAATGTATAGTTATTGGCAACCCAAAACAAAACTCCAGCTGCGGCTTGATCATAATTGTAGTTCAATCCCAATCAACGAAGCTGAAAGAAGAACATGATCCCACAGCTGATTATGGATAAAATAAAGTATTGTGGGCATCATTGGGTTGACTTGAACATAATAACCTTTTTCTTTACGTAGAAAAATATGTGCATCAAATATCTTTGCTTCTTACGTTTCTGGGACAGCAGCAACAAACCATACCATTGAGCTAGCAAACGTGGTTTCAAAGACAACTGCCTATCAAATGCCGTTGAGTGCCATATATAAAGTGATTTATGTAGGGCATGTAATAGAGGTTTTACTAAAACAACACACAACAAACTAACTAAGCGTTGAAGTCGCAGTCGAAGTCTTTATATTATTCACACATTAACACTTTTTGTAAGAAGATACGTAATAGGCGCCATAAGTTCTCGGCCTGACAGGCTTATACAGGTTCTAATATGTTCAAACTCCGTCACGTCATGCATGCCCGAGGTGTACACTTTAAATATGACGGTTGTATGGTGAGTACTACGCCGTGACCGAATTTTTAACGGATTTTGGAGTCCATTGTCACAGGGAATGAAACAATGCTTCTGCTTTACGATCCGCTACCGAAAAGAGAGTCCATGGAATGGCGGCGATCTGATGAACTTCGCCTCAGAAAGACCAAAGTCGTTCAATCAACAAAAGAAGTGATGGTTAAAATATTGGCGGGTTATGAAGACAGTTTGCTAATTGAACGGCACACATTAGGCGTCTTTATTTCATAAATTAAGGGGTAGTATTCGTGTAAAACATCGTCTAAAATAGACAAAAGGTGCGCTATTATTGTACGACCCCGTCCATTTCACAAACTGCCATCTGTAAATGTGGCTTTCAAGAACTGGAACGTCCACCGTATAGTCTGGATCTGGCTCCTAGATCTTAAGGATGCCGTTTTAAGGATGATAGTGACTGGCAAGCAGTTGTTGTAGAAAATTTTGACGGAAAAACTAAAGGGTATCGAATTATTAATAAATCAATGTAATAAATGGATAGAAGTTAGAGGAGATTGCATTGAAAAGTAAAAATTCTTATATTGTTAAAAATTAACTAGTACTGCGTGTAATCTGTGAGAATGTGCAAGTACACGTAAAATTGTTGATTTTTTGGTGGAAACATTAAATATTAAAACATGCGTAAATTACTAGAAGAGGAGAGTACATTGTTTTTGCATTTGCATTAAGTATTGTTTTGGTTTTAATAAGCTTTTTATACGGGCACTATATACATTTTATATATTATAACAATATTAGCAGTACATGCATCTATATTATATATTACAATTTGACGGTGTTTGGGTTTATCAACTTGGCGGCAACAAATATATATATAATTAGACAACGTTAACGATGACGCTACTTGAAAAGCCAACGACCCCTTTGAGAACAATTCATTATGGAGACCAATTTTAGAACCGTAAACAATAATTAAGGATAAGTACTTATACGTGAGAGTAAAATATTTAGGCACAATTTATTACGACAACATTAAACGATTTCTCTCAATTCGGACTTGAATCCCTAATAATGTATGTATGTATTTCAATACGTTGGCTAACTTTCCTAAAATAAGTCGTTGTGCACGATATGCAAAATTATAAAATTCCTTGGAAATTGAATTTTATACGTTTTACGCTCTCTGCTGTTAGTATGTTCTCGTTCCTTGAGCGTGAAAGTTAGTAACCTTTCATCATTCCTAAAACGTGTTTGAACAACTTCGAACTTAATTTTAATACCTGTCAGTGGAGTTTCTCCTACGTAGTTTCTGTTTTACTAAAATAAAGTACGATTTAAAACTGAATTACTAAGTTTTTGAACTGTTACTGTAGATCTATGTATGTACATCTATAATATGCTAACCAGGTTATGTCTCTGCATTTTCTACTTTCATGCAATTAGAATTTTACAGAATTTTATTTTGTATATAAAATAAGTAAAATATAAATGTGTTTCATTTTGGTGTAGTAGATACAAAAGTCTGCCAACAAAATATTTTCATGATGGCTACACATTTAGTTAAGCTGAATGTCAATGTCAGTACATTTGATTTCAAAGGAAAACAGTAGTTTGGTCATTAGTCTACAGTAGCAAGACATGGACCCTGACAGAAAGGCATAAAGTACAACAACCTTTAATTAAACCACTGGAAACTTTCTGATAGGAATGACAAAAAGAATATTTTAAGCGTGTTAAGAGTCTATACAAGTAATAGAGGAATAAGAGAGGGAGTAGCAAAACATCGAAGTTGGAAAATATAGGATATCACAAAGAACTTGTCAGGGAAAGATATCGTTGTGGTGAAAACTAATATGATAAAAGACACCAATTTAAAACTACATATTTCATATTTAACCAACTGATTTACAAAATCATATCATCGATTGTGGCCATAACAGGTAGAACAGATTATACGAGTAAAAGCAATCAATTACAATTGCATCTACATTTTAGTTTCATTGTACTATTTCATATTTGAGAGCATTATGCTTTTAGTTACATGTAGGCAAAATTTTAACATTTCAATAAACAGCATTAGTACTTATTTCATTTGTAAATACAAAATACTTCTATTTTGTTAGCTGCTTCATTTCCTGTTATAGGACAACATATTATATACATATATATATATTGCAATGACTAAACATTTGCTACTACGTACATTCGCTTCATTGAGTATCATTGAGATATTTCAGAAGTTATTTTGATAATTATAATATTGCAGTGGAAAACGGTAATTTCCGTTACGGTCCTAATTGTAAAAGGAGGAACCGGTTTATTTTCCACTGGCTAATTCCAAGGTTCGTTTATCACTCAGCACGCTAGAGTAATTATCAAGATTTATGCGAATGCACTGCAGAACAAAAGGAAAATATTGTTTGCGGTGCAATGAGTTTTCAAGGAAAAAAAATTAAACTAAGCTGGGGATTTATTTATGCAATTACTGGTTACTTGCGGTGATTTTGTGCCAAATAGCTGAATAAATAAGTAACAAATTGTAAATTACATTTCGTACTTTTAATTTACACAATAGTTCGCTTTTGATATTGTTATACTACACTCGCACGTTGAAGTGGTTCAAACAAACTTATGATTTTTATAAATCCATTGAATTGAATTTACACGTTTTTCGTGTGAAATGGAATTTCATTTATTTTTCTTACATTTTATTTTTTTTTTAATTAACTAAGAACTGATTTAATATTAGTATACCTTTGTATTAAATTTAGGTATTAGATACTATACCAGATGTAACTTACAGTGATGAGTGACGGTTGAGTTGTGTATAAAACAAAATCATCAAATGCTTCAAAATCTTCCTCCTGTAAAGCATTTTCTTAAAAATTTAATATACGACGGCATATACAAAAAATTATGTATGTCTCTTGAAATAGGTATCAAGTACCGTTGATGGCTAATGTTACTTAATGAATCGCACACTAAATATCATATATTCAGAAAAATATGCTACGTATGCATATTCAGACGGGAAGACGAAAGAACAGAAATGATATATGTAGGTCGATTCTTATTCCTTCCGAGGTTACAATCCTAACAAATTATAAACAACAAATAATAAGAGATGAGTTTGAAAATAACATGAAACGTTAACTAATTTTTAATTCAGTGACTGTTGAAAATGTTCTCGTCCTTGCTGAATACAAGCTTGTGTTCGTATGCCAACTGAAAAAGTGGCAGCTCTGATTTCATGGAGGTTATCGTTTGCTACATATGTTCCAATAATATTGCTCTGGTGTTTGGAACTTGGGCATATACTAAATCTTTTATTCCGCTCTAAATGTAATAATACAAACGATTACCTTCTGAATAGGTGGGCATGCAACAGAACCTCTTCTTCCAATCCAGTGTGGATAATTGTTGATATAGTTTCGGAGTTCAATTCCGAAATGTGCTCGTGCCTCATCCATTTCAATCCATATGTGTTTTCATACGTTTAGGAACTTCTGTAGTTTCATCTGTCTAAAGAATTAATCTGCAGAAATTAAAGTTTGACCGTATCGGTTGTAGAATCCAGGTAGAATAAAACTGGTGATAATGAAAATATGCCTTCAGCATACATAGTTTCCATCTTCTTATAGAAGAATTTCTCGTTTTAAAACTCGTCAAATCTTCATTCACGGTGCAGCAATTTGCTTGCTAATTTGACGGATACTGGTAATGGAATCTCTAGTAATAGAATTGAATCTTTGTTCGTCTACATCTGCTGGTACATTTAGTCCTCTGGCAAAAAGATAGTCACCTAATTCGCATTCTCTGGGTATTTTTATGAAAATTCACTTATTAGAGAATGCTTCTATTTGGAAACCGATGTGAGTATTCAATAACAGCTTGACCTGCAAGCTCATTAAAAGTCATCCATAAAATGCATATTCGCATATTTTTCAGCAATAAGTCGGTAATGCATTTCAGGTTTTAAAAGCTCGATGCATTTCAGGTTTTAAAAGCTCGAAAGCACAACTCGAACTGACATTCAAACTATGTACTTTTTGTTAGGTACCTAATTTATTTAACATCGTCATCGTAATAAAAATTAAAATTTATATCTTATTTGATATTTATAATTTGTTGGGCCTGTAATTTTGGAAGGAAAAAGAATCAACTCACCGCTTTTTTTTTCTTTGCCATTAGAATAAGTCTATTATGTGCTCACAAATTTTGAACATACCTATATGGGACAGCTTGTATATTTGAGCTACCATTTTACAGTTCTAGATGGACCAACAATTTCATGCTTTGGTTTCGAGAATTATGAATTACGAATTGGTAATGTTTTATTAAATATCTTGTAAACTTTAATTTCTTTTAATTATTTATTTATTGGAGGGCGCTCTCTTAGCTTTTCATATCGGTGCAGTATATAGTTGATTTAGGAGCTCAATAATAATTAAAGAATAAATACAGTGTCTCGTGGACTAGCATTTACACACTAAAGAAACCTTTTAAGAAAAGTAGTGGAGGCGCCGGTTGCATACACCATAAATAAATGTATTTTTGTGTGTTTAACACAAAGTGTCCACTCAAGTTAAGGAGGGCAATACCGTGCCACTATCAGCTACACTAGCGATGTGTATGGCCAAATTGTTTAATTTGACTAGCACAGGCAGCTTAGATAAACAAAAAAAACTGAGATGGATTGCATTGCAATATTTAAGATACTTAACTGTAGTTGATGCACGTACATCTAGTATCTTCCCAGTTATGATTATTCTGTAATAAACAATATTGTAGCTTGTAATATCAGAAAAAAAAATCATAAATAAATTCAATTGCTTGGACAGGGTATATATTTCGTTTTCTACAGTTTCATAATTAATATGGCTAATTAAATAATATTTGAACAACAGGTATATTCAATACAATAATTACCTTTCTTGCTATTTATTATTGATAGTGAGAAAATGAAAGTCTTGCAGAATGGAAACTCGTATAATGAATCATATGTTGTAAGTTCATATTAGATTTTCCGTATGCGTAAAATATTCGCTTTAAAATGTGATCATTTTATCAAGATTCTGCTGCTTATTTCCAGGTCGTTGGAAAATGCAATCGCATTATCAAGCAGTTGGTTCGGTCACCCGGGTGAAATAAATTCAGATGTCTAATGCGGTACGATAAAAACTTCTGTGTACTTAAATGCATACCGTCTGTGAATACACGGATATTTACAATTTTAAATTGAATGCAACATCATTTCTTGTTAAGGGAAGCATTATGTGAGTCATGAAAGCGGAGAGTATTCGCGCTTGTGGAGATTTCACTGAACGTGAATTTATCAGTCCGCCTCTGTTATTATAGAAAATATAAAATTCCTTCTACCTTCTGTTGAGTATGACGTGTATACATATGCATGCTTGTACTCGAAAAATATGAGATTCGTTTTAAAACGAGATGTGAAGGTAACTTCCGTTTGGTTTGACAAATTGTGATACCCGGAATTTAATTTCCGATTCTTCTTTGGAATATTAAATAGACAGAGTGTTAAAATGGTGAAAGGTATATCCATAGCTAAATTGTTAAAATGCAAAATAAATACATTAATATTTTACATTTGAAACGTAGAACTGTGAATGCTCTATCGAATGTCCTCGTATATTATTTTAACATCATCTGAAAAGTTTAAATTTTGTGGAATTAGAATTACATAACTGAACGCAAGCGTTACTCGCTTTCTTAGGTAATTGAGGGTGCCTTACCAGTTAGTAAATACTGGGTATCTGACATCTATTTTTCCACCGTGTTTATTCGGTAACAAATGGCGAGCACTAAATTCTGTCACTAGAAAAGCTCCCTGCACGGCATTAAACAGGATTTTGTTAACGATTTTTTATGCCAATTTTGGAAATATAACGTTTTTATTAATGTTATTATCAAGCAATGTGGTTTTACAGTTTCAATGCGTTTGACACTTTATTTCGTCTTTGCAAATATCTTGTTTCTGCTATCTTTTATAATATCCACTTTGAATATTTGGTAAGAAATACATTCAAAGTTTTTTTATTTATTTCGGAAGAAACTGGTTTTTAAAGGAAATTGTCGTAATTTATTGCGTCACTGCAACGGATGGCGGTTTCTAATACAATTGATACTGCAATTTATCAACATTTCAGTGTCCTATGGGAGAAAACGACATTGCTATTCAACCCAGTAATATATTAACTAGCACAAGATACAACCATTACCGGCTACAAGTTATTTTTAATGTTCATACAACTAATGTGCCTTAATATACCTGAATGTTTACTTTGCGAATACGTTGATTAATCACCTTGCTCTTATACAATAATAACCGACTTAGCAATGCTAATTTTAGTTTTACCCTACCTTCGGTATCAGATATTGACATTAGTGTTTCTTCTCGTAAGTCTAATTTCTCTTTCTAGTTATCACACCTTTGATAAATTTTTGCTTGATTATTTCCTAACTGTTGGAAAGATATCTTGATTACTCCCAGTCCCAAAACTTCTAATCCTTTTACTTTTAGTGACCACAGGCTCATTTCCATTCTTCTCCTTTTTAAAAAATACTGGAGGAGGTAGTCAACAAGCAGATTCGTACTTATCTAGATGCAAATTTCATTCTTCCATTTCAACGATCGGTGTGCCGCTGCCGTCCAGGATAGTTCTGCCACAGTTTCGTCACATATTGCAGACGAAATTTTTAAAGCAATGGAGCGTTCGACACAGTTGGTTATTCGCTTTTGTTAGCTATCTTGCGCTCTATTGGTTTTAATTAAATTTCTTTGAGGTTCCTTCAATCTTAACTGGAAAATTGTACCCAGCAAGTCTGTGTAAAATATCAAATATCAATGTGGTAAAATATCAAATCGGTTACCTGTCACATCAGGAGTTCGTCAAGGAAGTGTCTTGGGCCCCTTCTTATTTGCAGTTTATCGTCTAATATAACTGAATGTCTAAAATATTGTGATACTATCCCTCTGATGTTGTTAGTGCTATCGCTAATGTTAATAATGATTTCAAAGTAGTCTGAACGTCACTCTCTCCCTAGAATCCCAAGAAATTATCAGTGTTAGTTTCTGAGCGCACTAAATAAAGGAATTTGGTCTTCCCTCAGGTAAACATTCATATTAGCAATGTACTTCTTCTCTATTCTGACTGCTCTAGAAGTCTTGACCTTTATCTTGATACCAAGCTGCCATTCAAAGAACACGTTTCGAGGCTTATTCGAGGAGCTTTTCCTAATCTGAGAATATTATATGGTAGTTGGGATTGTTTAGACGGTAAGTTAAGTAAAATGTTGTGCGAATTACTAGTGCTTTCTCTATTTAATTTTATACATATATTCTTTCCTTTTCGTTCTTGTGCGGTTTATCAAACAGGTGTTCAGACGTTACTGTGATATATGTTTATATTTTGAGATCGTACACGCCTTTGTTTTTGTTGAAAAAAAATGACAATATAGATTATTATTTTTACATGTCAAATGTGTAATACGTTTTAATTTCTTGTAAAAACATACTTAATGAGCCCATGGCTCAAATAAACCAACGGAAGCATAATTGCAGCATTGCTTTGATGTTGTAATTAGTGCGCAGCAAGCAACGAACATAAAGAGAAGTCACATATACTTTTTTTTTGTTTTTAAGAGAAGTTACGTATCAACAGGAACGATTATGGATCAACAGAGGGGAACGTGCAGCCTAACAGCAGACTGGCCTCAAAATAGGGTCATATTGCAAGTAATCTTTACAATCAATTAAAAGTAGGTACTTTCATAATAGAGTCACTCTACCTGAACTCTTACCTACTCGCAGAAAACGAAATACCGCTTTAATAATCGATGAAATTAAATTGTAATCGTATCGCTAGTGTCAATTATTATTTTTGTTTACATTCTGATATTAGCCCGATTGGTTTACGAAGCGACTTATACGTCAAATGGACGAAATTGTGACATAAAAGTAAGAACAAGCAGGGAGGTAGGAGTTAAGTTTATACTTCTTCAGTCTATCAAACACAGCAAAGTAAGAAATTAACGCACCACATTATTGCAGTCGCGGTAGTGTTTAAAAAGATATTCGCACTAAACATTTTTTTTAAGTGTTATTACTTGAATTTAAAAAAATAATTAAAAGTTAAATGTTGGAGAAACTCATTTCCTAGTATCTCAGCGGAGAAGTCAGCGTTGAATTTAAATTGAAATCGTAAAACTACTGTGAAGCAAATGTTTTTGTAATATAGCTCGTACTATTTTAAATGAATATACAATACATAAAAATGTATTCCAAGAATACACAGAGATTTTAAAGAATATGAAGTGGTTGAACTGATGGAAATGCAAAACAAAATATTTCGTGATCATATAATTATTTATTGAAGATTATTCCAATAGCAACATTAACTTAAAAACTGGATTTGTTTGTAATTTATGTTTCGTGTAAAGGTAGCAGTAGTTAATTTCAGAAGATACCAATGAAGGTTTAGCGAATTTTGTAATTGGAAAACAGAGGGTCTATTACATACAATCGTGGGGTAGTCAAATTTAATTTTCTTTCGAGCTATTCATTCTTCACTAACCCTGTTAAACCTTTCGTAACGTTAAATTTCCAAATGCGTGCCCTTTCGTTTTAAGCAGTTCGACGATTACAATTAGCAGTATTGCAGATCAATTCTGGAACAAATTAATTCTAGTTTGGTAAAAAGTTTTTTCAATTTGTTTATGCAAACAGAATATCCTTGCGGTAACTGAATAATTTTGTAGAAATGCTCAGACAATTATTATGTAGTAGATATTTATCATTTTTATTTATACTATAATGTAAGCATTTGTAATTAGAATTTTCATCAGGGTGTATTAATTCACGTGTCTGAGTATTGTTTGTTCTGTTATCTACTAATTAAATGCGAACTTTGCCCTTTCGAATGTCTACTGTTCCGGTAAATAAATGTCTTGTCTTGAAGAGAAATTTATTTCTATGAATCAGATCAAATTAATAATTAAGTAACTAGATAACATTTTCATATAAGAACCACTCTACGTAGTTAGTATATTGCTTTATATCTCCATTATTGCGTTGAGCACCAGATGGCAGGCTTTAACATTTTTGTAAATCATATTCAAGGCTTTCACGGCCTGATTTTCATTCCGAGTACATAAATCATAGTAGTATAAATAGGCTCATAAACAAAAAATAAAATGAAACAAAGTACAACAATAAATAAATTAAAAAAAGAAACCACACCCTACGTTTCGCCACTAATATAAGGGCTTTTCAGGAGTGAAAGGTGTGTGAAGAAAGTTGGAAGGTCGTGGTAACTCGACGTGTCAACCATGCTGGAGGCAAACATTTTCTGACCAACATAAGCTTTTGGTGTTCTCAGACTTTTTATGTCACTTATGTCTTGAAAGAGAGTGCTTTCAACAAGCTTAAATTTATAAAGGGAGCGGTAATGATTCTCAGTGAAATCTCAATCCACATTCTAACTGTGAATTGTTGTTGTTAGGAAAGTTTAGAATAATATCCGTAACATTATAAATAATGTAAGGGCTGTACATAATCTGAGATTGACGAATAAATTGAAGCTTTTAAGTCATTGGGTACGCTATTTAGAGATATACTTATGTATGTGTTATAATTATTTTACTGCGAAATATATTGTACAAAATGCATGTAATCTTCAATGATTGGGGCACTGTATTAGGAAATCTTATTCCAATTTGAAGAAGCTTTACACTCATAAAGATTATCTATCGGTGGATACCAAAAAGCTGTTATGTGACGCGGTGGTGCTCTTGCACTTCAATTATTGCGATGTAGTTTATGGTCCATGCTTGGACGTTTGTACGGCATACAGAAAACAAAAATTACAGAATAGATGTATTAGGTTTATATGTGGAATTAAAAAATATGACCATATTTCTCATAAATTTATAACGTTGGGATGGCTTAATATGAAAGAACGACGTCGGTTTCATATATATTGCTTCTTTCACAAAATTATAAATCTTAAAACACCACCGTATCTTTATCTAAGAATCAGGTTTCGCACTGATGTGCATAACATCAATATTCGGTTTCCGCATGCTATTACGCCGCCAACCCATCGCGCCTCTTTGTTAGAAAGATCATTTAGCTTTAACATTGCGCGTTTATACAATGATCTACCGGTTTCACTGCAGAAGTTGAGTTTCTTCTCTTTCCGTGCACGTATCAGGATGCTTCTTGATGCTTCTGATTTTTTTTTCTTTTTGTTTTTTCTTCTTGTTCTTGTCAAGCACTGCATTAATAAAATTGGTATGTATGTATGTATGTATATGTCTCAGTCTTCACGATAAGTATTTTTTTTCATATGTTTGGGCGGCCGGATTGAAAAGCAGATTTATCTGAATTCGGCCCTTTGTTTGCCCCATCTGCATATATGTATTAGATTTGCTGCTGACGGTTATTTGTTGTTGATGTTTGCATTTGGTGGTGTAACAATAAAGAAATTATTATTATTATTATTATTATTATTATTATTATTATTATTATTTCCACAAAAGAAATATTACAATCACATTTATGTGCCTATTAACAAATTGTGTAGTATTTGATAAATCTGATCTTTTCATTTATTCAGTTATTTTAATAAATTATTTCAACTTTCTGATAAAATTTATAGCGCAACAAGAAATTAATTTACGCAATCTAGGTCAGTATCATTCAAAACTTATAAGCTCAGTTTAATAATATCACAATTTGATGAAATACAGTTTCCGTTAAAAAATTAGTTTGCTACCTGTTTATTCGTATCACTTTTTGAGTACAGTTTAGGTATTTATTTACTGCGGCACAAACTAATATACTTAATTTTGTTTTTTTAACCGTCTTCTGAGCCGACAATACTTTAATGTCTTATAATTTACTTGTTTTATTTTGACGGTTGCTCTTGGAATAAATATACGTGTTTTAGCATCGAAGTAGTCAATAAAACCGCATTGGGCATTGAGGATAGTTGTTCATATATTATGCAAATAGTTTTTACAGGTTCGCGCATCAAAGTTTCTAAGCTTAATTTTAATGTTCCCCGAAGTAGTAAACAGCGAGCAAACAACTGCCAAACAAGTTAGGACTCCACTGATACCTAGTGCAACTTCACACTCTTTCAGAATAGTCCCACGGCTAATTCTATACGAAGAAAAGTACGGAAGATGCTTTTTTAATTTTCAGATACCAGTAGTAAATGTAGTTTAAAAACTTAAAACGGTTCACGGAAGATACATTTGTACCGTAGAAAACGTACAAAAATTTAAGAAAGTAAGAAGAACAAGCCAAAAACTAATGCAATACAGGATCATGTTACATAAAATAAAACATTTACAGTGATTAAAAAAACTTACGAATAGCTGTAATAAATTTAGTATTACTTCAAATACTATTGCTATAACTACATTAAATAGAATTAAAAAAAGTAGTAAGTTTATTTGTAACTTGTAGATAATATTGTATTACTGAACTGTCTTTATAATTTTTGTTGATATTTTGCGTAATAGAATTAGATCCGCTGTTAAGTAAAATTCTTACCGTTTGAATAACCGATGCATTTCTCTGAATAGCGCCATTTTATCAATTAAAATTAAGTTGCCTGGAAATTATCTTTAGGGGTCGTTCGATTCACAAATAGTAAAAGATTTCAGGAAATTGTTTCGAGCAATGATTGCGACAATAACAATTCCGCAGTCATCTTGTTTTAGATAGTTTTAAAATGTTTTTCGAAAGCTATTTCACGAAAGCTGTATTTTGAGTTGCACCGGTTTAAGAATAACAGTAACAATGTCTAAAGCAATTATAAGATACTAGAATTTTATTACTTCAATGTATTCATTTTGATCTTTTACTCATCTATCTCTAATATAACGAAAAAAACTAATATTAAAAACATACATATGTATATAACTGGAATTATTGAATTCATTATTTAATAACGATATAGGGTATAGGATACTGTTAAATGTTTTGTGTTTCAACAATTGAATGGTTCAAGGATGTATTCTGCGGGCTTCTCTTTGCCAGAGAAATCTCCAGCGATGGAGTAGACTACTCGTATCTCCAAAGAAAGTCTATTGTTCCTGTTAGGTGCTGGATGAGTTTGTCTCCATCTGTATAGAAATCGAAGTATGTATATCCAAATTTTAGTGGACCGAAAGTTTTCATAGAAGTTATCAGTGTTTCCGCTAATGAGTAAGTGTCTCTCGCCATTCTTGCGTAGGGGTGGGTGTTCAGGACAATTGGTAGAGACTTGCACTGCTGCTGAGGGAATCTCTTTGGTTTTGCCATCATTGCTAGGTTTTGGGATCATGATCCTCTTTATTGGTACTTCCATGTTATGCATTTGCCTCGGGTTTGCTTTTATCGAAGAGTTTAATACGACTTCTTTCACACATAACCAATTTGTTGTCTGCGTCTATGACTTCTGCATGGTTTTTAATCAAAGTGTTAGGTATTTTTATAGTATCCGGGCATTCGAAGATATAAAGACTATACACATTGTGTGCTGAGACTACAAGCATGGAACTTGCTGTCATTGCGTAACGTGCATTTGACCTACATCACTAGAGATGTACAATCTTTCTAATCTAAATACTAATCACAGTGATAGTAGCAAAACTGTGCATACTAATTAATTGAATTTTTGATGATTTGACAACATAGTATGAATCTTCTTATTAGGTTTGATATTTGCAATTGTACCAAGAAGAATATGTGTCCTTTAGATAGGACTGGAATTTGGAGCTCTCGCTTGTCAGTTATTGTGTGTATTAACCACGACATAATGAATACTATGAAAGAAAAGAAACGGAAAGAAAGTTTTGTTGCTGTTGGAAACATTGGCCATACTTTGTAACGAAAAAAATTGATTGGACTTGGTTTACCCTCGAGCCCTTCAAGAGTAGATTGTTATTTAGTGTTTGATTCATACGAATAACGAATATCATCTGTTGGAAGTGATTTGTAGTTCTTTGAATGTTTTCTAGTTTCTGTCAAATTATACAGAATCAGTCAACGTGCCCAAACAGGTCACTCGCATACTAGACTACATCCCAATATCTAATGGTATACATTTGCAATGGCTGTAGCAGTCACCCCTCGGCTTCATTAATTATTAGATATTTGCGTTGTTAGGGACATTACTCGGTATTTATAATCCACTTGTCTAAGTTTTGTTCTCAGTTTTATTCTCAAAGATTTTTCCTCCATTAGTTTTAATTGCTGCTTGTACGTTTTTCTCTCTTGAAAATTTTATTTTCTTTCTGGAGTCTATTCTATTTGCAAAATCATATTTGAGGATCAACCATCATCTATTGTGCGTCCTTACATGAGCCATAAGTTGCTGGAATTTTCTCGCTGTACAGTTTCCCTATCCAGTCTAAGGGCTTTTATTATAATGTTAATAATGTTATTGTGTACCTTCTATTCTTAGTTTTTTTTTCCTTTCCTGCTATTATCATACACATACATATGTATATAATATTTGTTTAGTTAGTTGTGTTAGTAGTTAGTTAGTATTAGAAGTGATTTGTAGTATGATCAATAAAGGCGTTTATTATTTATTATTATTATTATTATTATTATTATAAACAGTAATAACTGTGATGGCTTCAAGAAAGGTTTTTCTCTGCAGGTGCTCGTGCAGGTGTTGCGGATTTTGATCCTCTGCCCCACAAAATCTGCAGCCGCTATTGTGTTTTATATCTACACTTGTCAAGTGTCCCCTAAGATGACACTGCTCTGTGAGTACCTATCTCATTGTAAGTATCTCTAAAAGGTTCGCGTGAAACTTGTAGAGGGAAGTTAACCAGGAAGATGTCATGTGTTTTCTCAAATGATATAGTTTCTAAAGTCATTTCTTTTATTTTAATTCACACAATTTTCGAGGCATTGGAAAGCTACGCTTGGTTATCGAATCATGGTTGCCAATGACGTTAGTAGATAATTCTTTCTTACATCATTGCCTATTCTGGTTCTCGACAAGACAAATAGAGGAGAAGGAGAGAACGTAAATTGATTTGGAAAAGCATTGACACACGATGACGTTATAACATTTACCTCAACTAATAGATGGTAGTTCTTCTACGTCAATCCTTTCATTTTTTGTGTAATTTTTCTTCGTTTAATTCAAACTGAATTTCGTTTCGTCTTTGTATTGCCATAGGTACTCTATTCTAACTGTGATGGTGATGGAAAAGTGCAGCTGCAAAAGTGTGGATAACTTCATACAACCAACTACGACTTGGCTCAGTTTTTAATAATGAGTAATAAGTAATACTTTTGGGGGACTTTTGCCTAGTTGTTGGTTATATTGATTAACACGTTTAAAATAATATTAGGTCTGTAGAATGAGCACTCAAGATTATTCATAAACCTAACGTCTAGCTTACTATTACATCACTTAATATTGGTGTAGCTCTAAAACAAATTGAAAAGCTTGCATAAGTACACACCTTTACATTATTCTATTTGCTAGATTGATTTGATAGAATTCATTTGTATTTAATAGAAATTTTATCAACTATTTGTGATTTTTCGTTATGCTTACGTGGGATAGCCTCTTTATTTTAAAGTAAAATATTCATGAAAATTCTCAACATAAACTTGATAACCGCCTTTACCAACAGATGATTTCAAATAATATACCATCCACTCCCTTGTCTTTTTTCGTTAGACATCGCGCGTATTCTGTGAACGGCATTTCTGGAAGGTCCTATTGTTTTAGTTTGCTCATCAGTGGTGAAGATTAAACAAGTAGTTTTACCTATAGAATGTCACGAACCCTTGACGAAATACGGGAGGAGACCCGGAGAATAGCAGAGGCGTGAATCACTCACGAACAAAAGTTCTGTCTTTAATATTCATACACCATTTGTTCAAGGCTTGTTTTACGTTTATCTGAATGCACGTCCGTATTTACTAGTCAGTGACACTGCTAACACACCGCCAACGCAATAGAAATCACTTGAAGTTATTGTCGGCTTGGATTTAGAACGGTTTGGGTGGCTACGTAATTAATTTTACTTGCTGCAACTTCTTCCAATATATTCACTCTATGTAGGCATAATTAGCTATTTTCTATAATGTAGTATGAACAGACACGTTCTCTTTGTACATTGTAATAACGGAACATGTTATTTTCTGTTTGAGTGTGTTAATTAGCTTGTGAGTTTGACGTTCCGTGCATTCTCTATTTTTACGCTAACTAACATGATGTAGGCTGCCAATGCTGTGTAAAGATAAACTGATGATTAATATGCTATAAGATTAACGTTGTAACGTAGTTTACGGTATCCATTTTAAACAGTAGTGTATACGATTGCATCCGCTTACCTATAAATAATTCGATGATGTGGGTTTTATTGATTTTGTGGATGATATAGTTTCTAGTTAATTCGACTATTTCAAGTAATAATGGTATAACTGCAGAATGCCTTTGACTACCGTGCTCGTGTTAATTAACCGTTCATGAAAGGCGTACCTATTGTTTTCACAGCAAAACCGTCAATTCTATATTGCTATAGTATCCATTCAGATATTAGAGTGATTAATTTTGAAATCTGGTTAATTGTATGTTATTGAGAAAATTTGATTTATTCCTATAAGGAATAAATGTTGTTTATGTTAACAAAGTGAGCATTATTTTTAGTTTTGGGATTTGCAACATAGCCTTGCAGCATATTTTGCAAAAATTTCTCTACAGATAAAATTTGTGTCATAATAATTGTTTTCTATTTTCTAAGGAGAAAAATATACTTTAAATGATGATATTTTTGTTTTTGCGTGTTAAGACAGTTGGAGTGACTTTGATCTTCTCTGATGTAGGAGTTATAGAGTCTTAGTGCAAGGTGCTAACACTTCAGCCGAATTACTTCTTCGCCAAATTGTATGAAATAACGCTATATGAACAAGCACTAAGACATCTGGAAGACTGACGTTTAGGTCGTCAGTAGAAGCTCTCATGTCGTTTTCTTGTATCTGCTTGTGTACGAAACAATTGATGCTTATTATGAGCGCTACCGAGTTTTGATCGCGCCATAACGGTGATATAATACCAAAATAAAAGAAAGCAGTGAAAGAAAAATAATAAATTAAGAAAGAAAGAAGATTATCCGTCCCTTCCCCTAAAGGATCCGAGGGGGTCCTCTGGGGTTTATTTTATTTTATTTTTGTATTCTGTAATGATAGTGAGTATTATCATTTTAGACAACCAATATTGAATTAAGGTCCAGGATTTGTTAATAGTGTTTGGTATGATCATAAAGTAATTCTTCTAGTTTAGGCCGTAGTTAACGTGTTTTCCCCGATAATCGACTTTGGTGGAATATGCCAAATGCTCGCTCTTTTGTAATAATTAGAGCCGTGCAGAGTTTAAGTATGAATCATACTTCGCACCACTGACATTATATATTGAGTAGATAGTTCGTTCACTAAACGTTAACGTATTTTACTATTTTGCAATAAATTTTAATTAATATTACGATAACTAGCGGTTTCAAACTTTAATGCAGAATTCACTAGCGATAAATCTATGTATATACATAAGAACATTGGTGAAAACAATTGAACAAAGACTTTTTCTTTAAAAAACATGTTTACTTATACTTGTTTTTTGTCTAAACGGACAAGTTTCACCGAAGAACATTTAGAACAAACTTTAATTATTCACACAAACTGCACGTTATTCTCTGAAATTTAAATAAAATCATAAATAGTTTATTTGTATGTATACATACAGAGAAGATACTGATATGTACGATAAGTAGCGATAAACTAATTAACTAATACTTATAATTATCGAAAAACACCGTATAATTATTTCACTTATTTACCTCGCTATCTACTTAGTTTGTTACTTCAATGGAATAGATGTGACGGCCTTGCAGTTTGTGACTCATACTTAAACTTTGCACGGCTCTAGTAATAATATATCTAAAGAATACTTCATCATTTTGGAAAACTGCCAGTTCTTGGTCCATTCACCATTTTGCATTAGGAGAACGGTATCTTCCTTATGTTTTGCTTCTTAATATAGCGATACGGTCGTCTGTTTATGATCTTCCTTGTGCAACCGTTCGAACAGGCCTAAGACCAAGGTTTGCTCGATAGTTAGCCCTTCTTAGGGCAACGTCAAACGGTTAGGACAATAGATTGCAAAGTAAGAGTGGTGGTCCCAAATAGAGAATAGTATAGACACGTGATTCAAATTACTTTTATATGACATTTGCTCAAAGCAATTCTACAGTATCAACAAATCGATGCTATTTTCTGTGCATTTATTATCCAGCTAGATGTCTATCCCGATCGGCAATCAAAATCTAACCTTGATTAATCCTCCATATGAGTCGCATTCTTATCTGAAGCAGCGTTTTTTGACTTTAAAATTTTGCAGAGCGAGAAAAACGTAGAAATATGGGAAAGTTTGCCTATGAAAATACATAATCCAGAGAATTTCAATCGGGTTTGGTGGGTGTAAATAATAAATAGACTTCGTGTAGTAAATTTTTACTGTTTTGTTATTTGATAGTACAGCTTCCAATCGGATTGTGGAGGCGCCATAAGGTAACTACAGCTTGGAACAATTTTATAATTACTAATATTTGGTATATGAGGGACCAGTGCTCGCTCTTAGCAAACCTCTTGTCAGAATTAAGGCCAGACATATTTTGGAGGAGGCGCCGGGCACAAAAATGTCGGCGTTAATTTTGCCGGTACTAGACAAAACTAATTAGGGAAATATTCCAAGCTGTACCTACTAATCTAATCCAATTCACAAAAGTAATAACAAACAAGGAGCAACATGGGTTTGCTGCTGTATATGTATTTATTATTTACATCTATCAACTTCGTGTGCCGACAGCGCGATTGGTAATGTCCAAAGGATGTTCTTAACCCACATAATTCTAAAGTTCTAACTTACACAGCAAGTTCAATGAAAAAGCGACAATATGCTGTCATTGTAAATGTGATTTGTAACAATATTTCATTAACAGTAAACTGATTGCTTCTCAGAAATATCGCACTGAATGTTTACAATGACAGTATGGTGATAGAAAGTGACTTAAGTTTAATTAAAAAGTTAGTAAAATGAATTTGTACTTCATTGCTGACAGATACCTCGTTCTATTGAGGTGAGGTACTTCCATGAAGTGCTCAGAATTCTTCAGACAGTTTTAATTTGTTAGGTGTACTGCTGTAAGAAGGTGTCCTACAAGTACTAATGTTTTTTTGTTAGAGGATTTTCGGATTCGTAGATCTTTTATAATCAGAATAGTCGTGGTGGTTCACTCTGAAGCAAGTATCCATTTTTGTGTTTCTTCGATATATGTAAGACTACTTTTTTTAAATTTATCTTCTCATTGTTCTAGTAGATTTTCTGTTCAGTTTATTGTTGTAATTCGCAGCTGGAAGTGTGCGTATCATTAACACCGCTCATCGCTAATATTTTTATAAAGAAAATGAATAAGGTATATACTAAGAAGCAAGATACAAGACATCCATATTAGGAACTTTTTAGAAAAGCTTACACGATGATGAACATTGATCTACATGATAATCTCTCGAGGTTTTCAGTACATGGCATTCATCTTCTTAACGATTTCAAAAGAAAGAGAAGCTTTATGAACATAAAAAATGAGCGTGCAAGCTATAAAAATTTAAAAAATGGGATGATGTAGCGAATAATTTAGTATTCACTACTGTCAATTGTGCTTTTGAATTGTAACATTTTTTCATAATTATCGTATATCGTTAGGTACCTTTTGTACACTTTTATCTTACATCTAAGGTATTATAATAGAAAAGTTTTCTTGTGAATACATTATTTCAATTTTCCTAAAAGCCCAAACTATTATATAGGTACCTACTTGTTGGAAAGTTCTAATTCCTGTGTGTGTTAGTATAGAACTAGATATAACTTACAGGATTAGGTTTATAGACATTGCAATTAAACGAATCGAAAATACGATAAGACCAATATCGTTAGAATTTTCTCGATAACTTTTAAGATTATTTCCAGGCAGTAATTCCGTTCAACAATTGGACCAATAAACGTAATTACATCGAGCAAATCCGACATCGAAAGATAACTCCATTTTAATTGGGCGCTCTCAGGTTCCGCAATTTTTATGAAGGTTTTAAAGGGTTTGGACGTTCAAACGATTAAGGCATATACGTAATTCGTACTTTAATCGCATTTAATAATTCGCGCAATTTGGTATGAGAATGATGCCGTTGCAATAATAACAAGGTCTCCTGCCGACAATTACATAAATGAAAGTCAAGCGAAAATTTCATTTTATATCTTTGTTTACATCGCGCTCGTGGATTTTCTTAGACGTTCCAGCTTTACGGACACGTTATTCGTTCCTACATTAAAGTTAAGTTGGAATTTCGTCGTAACTACGAAATATTCTGTTCTTTTAGCAATTTATACCAACTTCAATAAATAAGCGTGCCACTGTTTACATTTGCTTTATACTCTGAAATAAAGTTATGAAATCACTAACCAGAAAATACTGATGTATAATTTTGATAATTGTTTACTCTCGTTATTGTCAAAATTTCAAAGATTATTTACGTTCTCTGTAACTTTAAGTTTACTTTTGATACATTCATTAAAGTATATCAAGATAGATATATGTATATCAGAATAAATTGGCGTTAGCTCTAATCTAGCATTTAAGTTGTTTGGTAATGCTATTTAGCCATTTTGCCCTAAACAAGTGCTATTGTGAATAAGAAATAACTTTTCTTTTTATCAGTTAGAGTTTGAATATGATATCAAGGAAATATTTATTCATTTTATAATGGTTAGCGACAAATTGTCTCCTTGAGTGTTCATGGTTTTCTCAATCTTCTTTGGCGAAATGGCGACAATTTCTTGGCTAATACCTTCTTGTGTGATGTTGACATTGACTGCCAATACGTGAGTAAACTTATCCTTTAAAATTTTGCAAGAGATATGTTACACATATAACATGGTATTGAAAAATGGATACCTTTAAGCATTATTCAGAAACCACAATATTTTCTGAATAATGTTGCATCCATTAACAGTTTGCGGGAATTTGAGCAGACAACATTTGGCCATGACGTATAATTACTCTAGCGCTTATCGACCAACTTAGGATTAACTTTAAGACGCAAAAAGTCAACGCACACCAACTGTTTTATGAGGGCCTCCGGATTTTGACCCTATCTGAATACTGTAAATATGTACCTACAAAAAATAAATAAAATAAAAGAAAACACAATAAATACATAATTAAAAATAAAGAAAAATTACAAACTCGATGGAGTGAGAAGGTTTTCGTTCCTAGCGTGGTTGACACGTTGAGTTACCCTGACCTACCTTTCTCTCTTGAAGAAGGCGATTACATTAATGGTGACCCATTGTTGTCCCCATTGTGACCCCATGTTTGTATGTATTTACAATAACCAAATGAGCCAGAGAAGCCTGGGATGAGTTTGGAATAAAGATGGAAAATGATAGTGGAGGAAATCAAAAACTTTTGATTTGGGGTGTTTAAAAAGTGTAGATATAAGAGAGAAGTCGACAATGTAGCATTAAGGAACATAAATAGACAAAAAATATTATGGGCGATTGGAAATAACATTTCCAAAACCTGTTGGTGTCAGGACGAACGTTCGAGGGGGAATTAATGAAGGCACTAAAGCCGATAAAGAGTGGTAAATCGCATGGGAATGACAGAATAGCGTCTGAAATGATTAAAAACACGGGTGACAGTGAAAACAATCTATTTTTGGAAATATTTAATAAAGTCTGGAAGGAAGAAGAAGTACGTGAAGATTGGGGTCTTATAGTGCCGTTTTTAAAAGTGGAAATAATAAGGACAGTACCAATATGTAGGAGTCGCTATAGACCAAACCGGGAAACACGGAGCGGAGATAAATAACCGGATAGAAAAAGCCAACAAAGTGTACTGTACCATGAGTAGAACTGTTCTTAACAGCAGAGAAATAATAACGAACAACAATGACTATTTTCAAAACGATTTACCTACCAATTCTTTTTTTATGGCTGTGAAACCTAGTTCCTCACTACGAAAGGGTAGAGTAAAGTAAGGCAGCTGAAAGGAAGTACTTAAGAAGAAGAAATATATGTGTAGCCGTAGAAGATAAAATATGTAATGACACAATTAGGCAAGACCAGAATAGAACTGATTCTACATGTCACAGAAAAAAAGAGAACTTGGATGGTGGAGAACATTTGCAAGGAGTGGACGCAAAATCTCAAGTAAATAGAATATGAGAGTCTAAATCATGGATGTAGAGGAAGAGAAGAAGGTCCAGAGATATATGGGATCCAGTGGTTGGAAAAAATCTGGCACAGAGAAGAAAACATAGCAGAAAGTAAAGAAACTTGCAGTAAACAGAAAATTACGGAAAATCTTCATATACCAACCACTACGGTTTATATTATGAGGACTTCCGACCAACACCCGTTCCCAGTTCTCATAATATAAACTCTGCTCATTGCAGTCTTCGATATAATTAAATAATAATTACACGTGAAATGTAATTCTAAGTATGCGAAAAAGAAACAACAACAATGTTTAGATTCAGATATTATTCTAAATAAATTATACAATGTACAAGCAAATAAAATGCATAAGATTAACACCAAAAAGTAAAAATATGATTGTTCTCTCACGCCTTACAAACATGAAAAAGTGTTTGTATCGCACGGATTTGCTTTCATAACGAGTAAAACATCCACTGTCGTTTATTTTACCTCTCATATCCTACACTAGTGCACATTTTTAAAGGGGCTTTACTATTTACGTGTCCCAATAGTCTACGTTAAATGTTTATTGATGTTGTCATCAAAGCATGTAAGCAATTCACACTTTTCACGTTAAATCTGTATACGTTACCTGCCAGGTTTGGAGTTGCAATTAACTATTTGCTCCTGTTGTAAAAGCTGCACTTTTTTACTTAATGCTGCGATATTTCCGCTTTCTAACAACCCTAAATGTTTGCTCGATCTAATCTTTATTATTTCTATATATATCTGTATTTTTAACACACGTGACTTGATTTATTTTGTGGCGTTAGCTACCATATTAATTTGCCATCAAGGTAAAATACTGTCACTGGATTTTCAACCATATATTGAATTACTACTACTACTTTAATACATTCATATTTGTTGCATCCCTACCATGTAACATATTTTTAGATGAGTCTGGAAATTAGTAAGTAACACAGGTCTGAACATAAATTGATAATAATAAAACAATTTTTAAATAATCCCACAACCATTAATCCGATGGGGTAAAGATTAGGGATTCTTGGTGGCCACGAATTTGCGAAATGTGTGCTTAACACACCGAGAGTTGATACTGGATAATATTTTGTAAAATAAAATAGAAATTATGTTAATTTATACATAACTATAGAGAGTACTCTTATGTTACAAATTTGATTAAGCTTATATAAAAAATAATACACATTGCTATTTGAAATTATGTAAGTAATATTTTCATGTGATGTGTTTTTAATTTTGAAAAATTTTAATATCTACTTCGTTGAGTGACACTCTATTGAACAGATGAACTTTAACTGCTGAAAAAAATGGGATAATAACTAACAACAAATTAATTTGGGAATTGCATATTGGCCCAAATTCACTAAATATGCAAAAATCGAGACATTTTGAGATTAGCATTCTATATTTTACTCAATTTAGTTTACACTTAAATCATGGTCTAATACTTTGAGATTCAGATAAAAATCTAATGTAATTATTATTATTATAAAAGAACACATTTCAAATTATTAAAACTTATTACCACTGCAAACCTGTAAACTTTCCTTTCTGTTATTACATACATTGTTATAGTCTTTAAAAGAATACTTCACTCTCCTACGCTATTGAGGAGTTGATTTAATAAAAGTGTATACACCGAGAGTTGAGACTGGATAACGGTATTGTAAGATAAAATAGAAATTATGCTAATTTCTACATAACTATACGGGATATGTTACAACAAGATTTGATTAAGCTTGTATATAAAACTAATAAACATTGCTATTCTCTGCGTCTTTTGGTGACACTCAATAAATGAACTTTACCTAATTTCTGAAGAAATGGGATTTAGTATGGCCAAAACTAATTACGGTAATTGCTCCATATGACCTCTATTTTATCGTTGTACAATTACCAACCTTTCCTCCAAATTGTACACAGCATTCCATAACATTTCTGGTTGAATTGCACCAATTTGCTTCGGAATATTGTCTTCTAATTCTTTTAGCGTAACTTGTCGTCTTCGAAAGACTGAACTTTTTAAGTAACTCCACATGTAGTAATCCTTTGTGTTAAAATTAAGTTGCCTTGGTGGCGAAATGTCTGCTTAACACACAATTTTGAAAAACGTTGGCTAACAATTCTTTGACTGGCCGCAAAATGTGCGGAGGTGCTCTATTCTGCATAAAAATAATGTTTTCAGTTGAGTGGTGCTCGTTTTGCAGCTGTGGAATAATATAATCTCGTAACATTTGGAAGTATTATTCATCATTTACAGTTACAGATACGTCTTCTCCATTCTGTACTTCCTTGTAGAAATATTGACCAAATTGGTCCCCTTTAATTCAAACAGTAACAAAACGGACATCATATTGATTAATTGCCATAACTGGTTTTGGGCATTCTAAATCCCATTCCTTAAGCAAGTATATTCCTTACTTTTTGATAGCTTCGAACTTGTAGTTCTATTATTGTGGTTCCAATTTTATATTCGTGTCAAAATAGCATCAATATGTATGTAAGTATAATCGTGAACTCTTCTACAATTGGGTGTCAGGTTGTCGGTAGTTTCGCACTCTTCGTATATAAATTTCTTCCATTTGGATCTGTGCTTTGCTAGTATTCTCGCTCCATTGTATGTTTCATTTTTGGACTGTATTGTTTTCGTTATCTCATCATTCCAGGTTTTCTTTGGCCTTCCTCTCTTCCTTCTTTTCTGTGTTCTTGCCTCGTATATTTGTTTAACTGGTCTGCTATCTGGCATTCTCTGTATACAAAGCATCAGTATATAAAATGAATATAACCCATTTGTTGAATCTCGACATTAAAATTAAAGTTGCCAAATACACACAACTCAGACATGTCACAAGACTGTTCAACTGCCTGTACTTGATGACCAGCAAGAGTTTATTGCAGAGGAAATGTTGTGCTTAAATAAAACTGCACCACTATCATTTTGAACTGCAAACAAAGTTGATTACTACAAAAGTAGAAAGAAAAATCGTTTATCTTTATCTACCGTAGAGAGGAAATACCGGAAGATACAATCAGTCTCGTAGTTTTATAGGTCGGAAAAAGCGTTATAACAAGGAGGTCTTCGAAAAGAAAAATCGTTGTAAATATGTGTCTCCGTATTTAATAGCTGGAATTGAAAACTATTCTTTGCGTTAGAATCCACATACGTGGGCAATCTACACCGGTTATGTAGCTTATCTTTCCAATTTTGAGATATCAATATAGTGGATATATAATCAATATTTTATAGTTTTGGAAACAATTAACAGCTATATAATTAGATCATAGGGCCCGGTACAGAAAAACTAAGGAATATCCCACATAAATAATTGGAGCAAGATCACATATAAAATTATCTATTATTCAATATTACAGTAAAGTATTAAAGTAAATAAATACTGTTAAGATCATCCCTATCTGAAATTTAAACTTATATTGCCGTTTACCATAATTTCTTATAGAAATTTGTAAACACTTTAAGGTCAGTCTAATTTTTGAAGCAAACAACATATCTGGTTGGCGATAACGAGTAATAAAAAGCGGTTAGCAGTTTCAGATATCTACTTATGTTAAATTAGAAGAACTTTGTTTATATAGTTTAATTCCCAAAGCTGAGAATACTTCTGAATTAAAACATCACGGCGGGTGAAAGTCTCCAAGTCTGGCTGCGGAGTGCGATAGAGGTATAGAGTACAGTAGAGAATTCGTAGAAAACAAGATAAAAAATGCCGGAGAAGTTTTTAGAGACCACCATAAAGATAACTTTATCGATATCAAACCTGATGCTGAAATGAGCAGGTACGAACTCCGACCACTGTAGTCCGCCATAGATCGTATAGTGTTTCCATCATCGCACAACGATTTATATAATTTAGATAACAGTGGTTTCCAGCTAAACTCTCATCAAATCCATGTTCTTACTCTGTAAGATTCTATGTAAACAAGTTCATGTACTGGTTTTTCACATCTTACAGCTACATAATTCTCTCAACATCTTACTTAATGTAAATTAGTTACTTTTGTATACACTGTTTCATAATTCATACATTTAAGATTGTTACTAAGCCAATGAAATGTTTGAAAATATGTACATTACCCACGTGCATGCATATGCATTTTATCAGACAGACGCGTTACAGAAAACTCTTAAGAGTACATACTATTGAGTGGAAACGAACCAGTGCCATTTAGTAGTCTTACCACAAGTCACGTAAAATACCTTTTTTATTAAAGGCAGACTAACTGGAGTAACATCATCGAAAAGGCCCTACAAGCTGTCGAATTTGATTCCGAGGTCGCACTAACCTGCCACAGGAAGCTGAAACAACTGGCGGAACTTCGCAGCGGTATGCTGACATGGGTGCCGGGCCTCTCTGAGATCAGGGGAAATGAAATTGCTGACGGGTTAGCCAGAGCAGCTGGTGAACGACTACACATAGGTCCCGAACCCACGTGTGGGAGTTCCTAGTTGCGTCAAAGCTTTCGTTGGAACTCAGCTCGCAGGCATCGGTCCCACTGGAAAGGACGTACTGGAATGAGACACTGCAAAATTCTAGGTGTTGATCCGTACTAGGACAGACTCCGTAGAGCCGCCTCTATGATCAGGTCCAGGTTAAGGATGCTAACATGCTTCCTGACTGGGCACTGCACACTGAACAAACACCTGTTTCGCATGGGCCTAGCAAACTCTCCCTAGCGTAGAAGCTGCGGAGACGTGGAGGAAACTCCCGTGCATCTCCTTTCCGACTGCCCCGTTTGGGACGTGGAAATGCGAAGCTACTTTGGGGTAGCGACATTGGACGAACCCGAATTAGAGAGGTTAACTCTCGACCAGCTTGCACACTTTTTCTTACAGGCGCAACTGGGTTGGAAGGCCTAAACAACATGAGGGCACAAAATGACTTTTTGGCCGGGTGGCCGCACGGGGTTACCATGGAGGGAGGAAAAAAACACCAAAACTAAGACAATAGATAGCCGTGACCACTTTCTGGATTATGACACGCACCAAGTCATGTTTTAGCATTAGAATATTTATAGAATTAACGTCAACGTATGTTATATAATGCAATTTAACGCGTAAGTATTTTAACTACGCTTAATTAGAGCGTTATTTTAAGCTCACTCACCATAGCAGTGGGTTCCAATTAGAATTACAATTAAAACCATACTTTTGCTTCATAACGGTTAAACAAATGCATAGTTTTAATTGGATCACGTTCATGACATCAATCAATTCACAGTTGCAGATATCTACTAATAATTTCTGCTGCTGGTAATTATTTTCAAAGAAGTAGGAAAAATACTTACAAAATAAATACTGCAGCGAATATACAACTAATTTGTAAATAAACTATAACGTTATTGTATGCCACATAAAACTGTTTCTGCATATCAAACAGTATTTTGAATTGTAAAATTTAGGGAAATAAGTCAATGGGTAGTAGTAGTCTAGAGTTTAACGGATTAGCACGTGTAGTGGTGAACTCTTATACATAGAAGAATTTAAATCTAATCCAAACCTTAATTAATTTATAAACTAAAGATGATAAATTAGTTTTTCCGATTGACTAGGAATAAAGCTTTCAAGAAAGATTTTTTCGCTAATGTAAAGCTTTATACCTAATGACGTCGGCTAGCATGTCCACTTAATAGAATGTGACGATCGTTATATTAGTGGTACACAGTAAGGAAAGATAATAAATCATTAGGTAGCACTTGAAGCTGAAGTGTTGTGTATGCGGACCTTGTCCTACCAAAGATAACGAACCAAGCAGATACTCTTGCCAAACGCAATTGTTTGCTCGACCTACTCTGCGTGTAAACGGAAAGGACACAAGGTCTATTCAAACTGAATGCCAGATAAAGTGCTTTCTTGGTCGTAATGGACTGGCCGTTACGCATAATCGGGCGATTCAATAGCGTTATCGTACATATACGTTCATAATAATTGATAATGTTATAACAATGAAATTAAATTATAATCAAATTAAACTTTATAATAAGTATGTTAGCCTATTGTATATCATGCTCTTTGTTGGGTCGATTAATAAGCTGTAGGTAAAGAATGAATCAAAATGTAATATACTTTATTGTACATATTTTCTTCCTGTAATACTTTTAACATGTAAATGAAAAATAAGCAATATCCAGTTGCTACTACCGTATATTTTGTAACACATTTTATCAACACATAAAACAGACGTAGTAAACATTCAAAATAAAAGTATTTTACGCCGTACTCTTCTTCTGTATCTATATATTGTGTTATTACGTAAACGTGATCGGATAAGAATGCTATAAAGTAAGGATACGTACGATTGGCTCTTTAAAATAAAGCATCCAAAGTATGTCTATTATAACTTCTAGAATTATATGTAAGTACTGTTTTATGATGAAATCTGGCCTTTTCAATGGACAAACAAGTCAATAAAACTCGCAAGCTTAGAAAATTAATAGTCGTCAGGAGTTTTCCAGGAGTTTCGGACCACTTGTGTTTATTTTCTTATCTAAAAGTGGTATACATTTTTATGACCGATAAGTACTAATAGTTTCATTTCCAGATACTTTTTCCACATAAATGTGGGTCTTAATTTAACTAACACAAAATTCTGTACTATATACCTCATCTAATTACGCAGATATAACGGTGGGATAATTCTAAAATATAAAGTTAGTTAAATAGGTCCGGTGCTGTGGAATTAATGCAAGGGGTACTTATGTGTATATACATATACTCACAAACGGCAAAATAATTTGACAGAGATTCAGCGGTATGAGTCTACGCTTATATTTTGGAGAGATACTTTGGCGGAAACTTAGGTATGCTACAAAATTAATTTAAACTTTAACATCGTTTAGCGCGAGTATGCTGGAAAATGGAAGAAAAACAAGTTCTGAAATCACGGACGGAAAAGCGAAGCGCAAAAGTATGGTACTCGATAAAGTAATATTCTCATGAATATATTTTCTTTCTAACTCGCGTTCGCTTTATAATTTTTCAAGATGTGGTGAAATATGTACATACATACATGTTCGCTATACACGTAAACCACTGTATTTGGGTCGAGGTATATTCCAGAAGATGGGTGAGAATAATTATGTAAATCTCCCAAAACATATTTTTGTGAGTGATATATTAGAAACTATTAAAAATACGCTATAGAAGTATTTATACAGATATTGATGTTAAATATCGGTCAAAACAAGTACTTTGGTAGATGTCGGCAAGTACAATAACATTAAAGTAAAATTTCATCGCACCTGTAATTACATTGCATCACTGATCACAATTACAAGTATTTAAAGTGGCTGAAAATTATATTGCTGTGCATAGCACATAAACAAAGCAAATGAAACATTGTAAACATTCGCGAGCAACAGGTTACACTATTTATAAATTACGCATTAGGTACAAAGCTAATTAAAAATTAAATTTGTTACAGCAATCAATCCATGAACGTAAATATGTAATTGTGAATGTTAATATATATAATGAAATTAACTGCTAAATATCCCATGAAAACATCTTTTTTTCTTGTACAAAAAGTACGCACTTATTGCGGTTTTAATTATTGGAGATTTATTTATTTTTTTTACCGTACTCATTTATCAAAATACTTATTTAGCATCCAACAAACGAAGTATACAAGGTTGTCATTAAGGAAGGAATATATTTAGATTTATTACAATTTCCTAACAAATTAAGTTAATAACAAAAATTAACGTAATCTTTATGACAATCAGAACCTAGCCAGAGGTAATCCACTAGCAATCAGTAGCAAATGCGATATCCAAGCGATTGGAAGTACCGTATGCTACGGTTTGAGAAAAAATGTATCCATATAAACTGAAAATTGATTTTGACCTCAATTCTATGGAAAGATGAGGCACATTTGACTTTGAATGGTTGAGTCAATACTTAAAAGTGTATAATCTGGTCTCTAGAAAATCAACAAGAAATTGTTCAAGAAGGTATTCATGACAAGAACGTCACCGTTTGATGCGGTTTTATAGCTGATTTTATCATTGGTCTGTATTTCTACGAGGAAATGCAGAACGAAGAAGCCGTATCGGTAACTTTCAACAATGAATGATACTTGCAAATGTTAAGATATTATGTTATTTCACAGATGCAAAACGAGCACAACGGAATTGAAAGCATCATTCTTCTGAGGGATGGAGCACCCTCGCATATTTTCCATACTAAATTCCATTTCTTCAGAAACTCGATAGAGTTCATTTATTGTCACCAAAAGACAGAGAATAGCAATGTTTATTAGTTTTATGTATAACCTTAATCAAATTTTGTTGTAACATATCCTGTATAGTTAGATAATTTCTTTCTTGTTAGTTATTAATCACTGTAATGTAAATTCTGACGCTGAATCGAATATACTGCTGCGTATCTTTATTGATTCACCAGTTATTTCTTGAAAGATTGAATTTTTGTTTTTTTTGGAGTTTAGTATCTTGAAAATAAGTAGGGCAATTGTGATGACCTATCATTTATACAGACAGTTGCAGAAAGTGGGACAAATCAATCTGCTCAATGCTATCTTGTTGTTCTAGTTTTATGTCAATTGTATTGATATTGATTTTTTTCCAAATAGGAAACTAAATTATAACTCGTTCTATTTCTCTGCATATTAGCAGTAAGACTATCATGATTACAACCGATGTTAGGACGTCTAAATATATGTAGGTACATATATGTACATATGTATAATGTTGCCACATAATGTGTACATATGATGGAATATAATGAAATATTCCTACACTACTTTTAATAATATGAGATTGTAGAACATCTATGTCTCATATGAGATTGATAGAATCGTATTGATCGTCATTTGTCAATCAGTATTACTATGACCAAAATTGTTAATAGGCTATTTGCTTAACGCTCAATTTGTAGAGTTTGTCTAAGAGATTACTGTGATCGCCAGATGGAGAACTTTCGCCAAGATATGTACATCTAATGCAAGCAAGATATTTTTGATAATATTTGTTCTATAATATTAGTTGATCTATTATTTACATATCCGTGATGATGAAATATAATAAGGTTAGTTTTTGTAAGATGTAGCGTATATGACGTAGGTTGTGTCTTCATCACAGTTCCAAAACCTTGGCCAATGCAGGCAAACTTTCTGTATACTGGAATGATTTTTGAAATTTCTAAGGATTTAGATAAGTATCTCTGGTAATAAACGTATTAATATGTTTGATTCAAGCTAATATTTTTACACTTGAGGCTACCTTTTTCAATGTGAATTGTTATACAAAAAATAGCATAATGTCTAATTATTCTGCGAGTGTGGTATCTAATATCTAAGTGGTATTTGCGGCCCTTTTTGAATAGTTCTTTCTTCCTTCAATACCCACTGCTGCTAAGAATGTGTTTATGATCATCGGATCTTCCACAAATACTAGCAAGTACATTTTATTCTTTCCTCCTTAGATAGTTGTAATACTGATACTGTTTGTTGTCATTGTTGTTGTAATTAATGCAATGGTAGGGGTTTTTAAGTAAGTGTTTCTAAGTTCTAAGAAACAAAGGATTTTGCTTCAACTTTTGAAGTTTTGATACTGATCACATGTAATTGTATTAATACACTATAATTAGATTAAAGATCAAATATATTATTTATTTATTTGTATTCGTTTTGTTACAACTCTTATACCGAGATATGATGCTGTTATATAGTTTCTATGAAAACGTATCAGCAAATCATATAGGCGAACCTATAATCTTGTATCCTTATTATAACCCCATAAAGCAGTAATCTAAGAAGGTGCCATATTGGTATCTTGTGGTAGTTTATACTCTGTTAGCTGTTAGTTTTTCAGCTCATTTTGAGGAGTTTTCTAGAGTATACGATCTATAAAGACGTTTTTAAGAGGCATGATAATAACTGCTACCTAATTAAATCTAACTTTAATTCCTTCTACAATAAGTGAGTTTGCGTTACCGGAATGACTATAGAAAACAGTTTGAGTAGTTATTATTTCATGTTCCTTCTCCTATAACTAATACACTATGAAACATAGTAACATATTATATACTATGTTGTTGTATTGTAATCGACCCATCAGAAAATTAACACAAAGCTAATTGAATATTCAATCGGAAAATGCCATTTATATCGACTGCATGGGACGCAAAGGATTGTTAATTGAAAACAAATTTTCCTGTTGTACTAGGGTGGGATATGTGTAATTGCCAATTAAAGTTAGACATCTGTAACCGTTGTTGTTGGTTTTCTAAGTTGGGGAATGGCGAAGCGTTGACCCTAGTTATATGAATATTTACGATGTATCAGTGGTACTATGTAAACAAAAGGCAATTTGTGTTTTACGTTTATCAGTGATCGCAGCTTAATTAAAATCATATCGATATACCCCACATCGTAGTTGTGTCAAAAATGATTAAAGTTTGTTTATCTGTGGCTCTTCAATAGTGATATATGTATTAACTGTGTAGTTCAGGATCACACATTCCAAATCAGCCAGCAATTCTAGATTTGTTGCGATTAACACTGGCCATAGTGCTAAATCTGTAAGCTTATCAATGGTTATTTATGATAATTATATAGTCTATATTAGTCTAAGTTCAATGTGCAAGTTCTTTTGAGAGATTTTTATCTGTACATCCTTCTGCTTCCCTCATGTTTTGTTTTTGTCTCAGAAGAGATACGTTTTCCCCGTCTACATGCTTTTGTATGTCAACCTTATTTCATCCCTATTGGGTTGCAATATATATAGGTTTATTATATGTTAAGTACTAAAATCTCTATGGTGTTGGTAACTGTATCGTTGCAGTTTAGCTAAATATAATTCGTTAGCTTTAGATTTTCCAAGAATATTACATAGACCTCACCTAGAATAATGCGAAACTACACCTTTCCTCATTGTTAAGTCCGTATAGAAATTATATGCACGAAGAAACAAAGAAAGTAGTTTATTGCAACCGGTGTGGTGTACACTCGTGCAAGTCTAGACGTCCGTTGTGAAATATACACTATAGCATAATACTGACGAAAGTGTCTGGTTGTTTTCACGTTAAGCTTCAATTACACGTGCACTTTATTTCCTGCTTTTGTTAAAATGCGCAAATGTATATTCTTCTGGTATTCACCATCTGCTACGTATATATGCAGGCAAATGTTCCCGAGTTTTAGCGTGAAAGCCTCCATTTAAAAGAAGGAAGTAAGGGTCTGTATTTATGTAAGTGCTATGTATATATACCACGTGTAAACGAAAACGGTCTTATATAATACGAAACAATAGAAACATAACAATACTACAAATATTTCAGGATATAACAGCTTTCTTTACTACAGATTTCATCGTATTATTTATATTTGTGCAGCGGATAAACTTCGGAGACTAAAGTTCAAAGTGATCCTGTCGATACAGATTTAATATTTTGTTTCCTATTTATCAAAGCAAGTTTCCCAATCTTTTTAAAAGCTTCATCGTGACAAAACCATATGGAGAAGTATGTGGGGGCAGATTGAATGTATCAAGTTTTGATGTTACCTTTTGCTACGTAAAAATCTATTCCCATCTTTACTGAAGTTAGCGCATTCACTGACAATCGTTTTTTCTCCTGAAGCACTGGGATGCTACAATTGGCTGTGCTTTGTTGTATTGCTATGTTCCATGACGCAACATGTTTAAGCTGCTTGATCAACGTGTACTTCTGGAATCTGGATCTACGTCATGAGAAACTACTTTCATTGACCATTCGCCAGGATTTTGTTGTTTCTTTTTCTTTCAAGAGTAGGTAGTAAGAGATTACTACTCTGTTCCTTAAAGAAGTATTTACAACGTTATATGATGAAGCTCTGTATTATATATATATATATATATTGTCTTCCTATTATAGCAAAAGTAAAGAGAAATATTTATGGATAGATACATATTTGTAAATTCGGTACAAATCAAATACACAGAAGACTGTCCCGCCAAATTTCTTGCAATAGCTTGTGAAAAAGTATTGGTTATTTGCTGCATTGTATGTAGTTTATGGAGAATTTTTAATGCTTTGCCTGTGTCAATTAAGAATTTACAACAAATATTGCATTTTAAAAGGGAATTAAGAGATTTTTTACAAACTAATGTATTCTATAATTTATATGAGTTTCTTTCTTTTGTTTAATTCATTGTAATTTCTGTATTTTGAGATAAATTGTAAGTTTAAGTTTAAATTTGTTTTTGACGTCTTTCATACAATTACTGTAATTGTGTCTGAAATAAATTGTATTATTATTATTATTATTTATTAAAAATTCAGAGATACACAATGAAACATTGGTTTTGATCAGTCTGTTTCATTTGTGCTATACCAAATTAGTTTTTAAGTTGTCTATTATGCTGCATGGAAAAGAATTCTCAGTTCTGTAGAGGCAGCGTATACTCAACAACAACAAGAGATTGTAGAATGACACAAATTGTAATTGGCCGCAGACTAAATCGTTTGCGAAATGTCCTGGGTACGTTTCTACGATTGGGTGTTGAAGAGTACACGAAAAAACGCCGACCAGAAAAACCATCCAGATTCTTTGATAATATTGATAATACGAAGAGGACAGTTTTGCGAGATTTTTGTAGCTTCTTCTTCGCAAATTGGTAGAAGAATGAACCTGGAAATGGATTGCACCGGGAGGTCGCCACAAATACGACAAAATGCAAGAAAATTACCCTTACCCAATTTTGCAAAAAGTATGTTCATTGCGGGGATTTTTTTGATCGCCTAATTTTCAGTGATGAAAAGAAATTTCAATTAGATGGGTTTGATGGATTCAATTAGTACTGGCACGATCTAAGAAGGGAGAGCAAGCTTTGTCTTGTCGTTCTTTGGAAGGTGGTGATATTGGAAGGCGGTGATATTGTGGTACGGGCTGCATTGAAGAAAGGTACCAAAAGTAAAATTGCTTTTATGAATTTATACCCAAATACACGAAAATGCTTTAGAGGAACACGTTCTACTGTTTACCACCATAGTCGCAGATAATTCATTATATTCCAATAAGATATCGCGCCCGCACATACTGCAGGTTAAACAAAAACAAGATTTGCAGACCGTGGGATTAAATGTCTACAATCGTTGGCATTAAGCACTGATTCTAATCTCATCGAGAATCTTTGGGTGATATTATCGCAAAAAGTATACGACCGCACGCCACTAGAAATTCGAGCCAAGCCTGAATTAAAACGTCAACTTGTATCGGCCTGGGAAAGCCTTGCAAATGATCTGCTGAATAAATTTACGTTGGAAGTTATTAGAAATAACGGTAAAACTACCTCATACTAAATGGCTAAAGAAAAAATATAGGAGTATAATTTATATTTATTCACAACTATATCTTTTTTATTTATCGTATTCAAAAGTTAATAAGGCGTCTTTAAAGTAGATTTGCTAAAAATATATTTCACTACTATCGAGTAGCTATCTTTTATAGGAGAATAACAACTAACCTATAATTATGAATAGCAATGTAGAAC